>APFE031516228.1:1509-40955 GCA_000404065.3 Pinus taeda | reverse complement strand
CTATGTATAACAAAACATGTTCATTATTAAGATCAAGGAGCTCATAAAATAAACCATTAGAGACAGTTCATTGAGAAAAACAAACTTGATTGTATTAACTTTATGAATAAAAGAACCTTACAACCTTTGCCTTAATGTTGCACAAGTTCTTTCCAGGGTCTAGCAGGACTCTCCTCTACTTTGACGAGCCTCATTCACTTCCCAAATGACATGAAAGGTATGTAATCTCTCCTCTCACAAGCTCAAAAAGAAAGCCTAGTTTTTAGCAGCATTTACCCTCAAGAATATTTAGCTTTCAACCTCTCTCACAACCAGCCCAATGCATGAATTTATAATGCAAATGGAGGAAGTTGCAAGTCCACCATTGAAGGGATAAGTTCCTCTTTCAATGGGATAAGCACCTCATATCATGGAGTTAGCTCCCTTAGTTATGGAATGGATGAACCAAGGTGGAGCGGATCTTCCAGTGTATTATTCCTTCTAGAAGTGTCTAGAAGTGACTCAAGATGAGTTTTTAGGAATGAACTCACGCCTTTTTAACTTTTACAGGGGTTCACACCCATTACTCAATAGACAGAGTGGTCAGGTTTGCAGGAAACATGACCATTAGGTGTGGCATTGCAGGCAATGCTAGGAGAAAGTGCGAAACCAGGATTTGAGATATTTTTAAGGTCTTTCTCCCATTTGACATGAAGAGCTGAGGTCTAAGACTTGCAAAGGAGGTATGTATGAGTGTTGATGGACTCACACATATTGTAGAAAGTCACGGTGACAATTTTTTGTGTAATACATGGTTGACCATGGATGAAAATGAATTACTTTTATATAGAGACAATATTTGCCATAATGTGACATTGGACAATGGTTTACCATCGTTGATTTTCATATCGAGAAAATCTTTGTCACAATGCAATGTTCGACCACCATGTTTGATTTTATAAAACATGGTTGATCATGATTTACTGTGGCTAACCACAGTTGACCATGATTATTCTTGGTTGACCATCATGGTTGAACATGATGAAAGAGATTTTAATCAAGGTTGATTATGGTTGCGAAATTCAACCATGGTTAATCATGGTTGACCATCATTGACCATGGATGATCATGGTTGACCATGGTTAATTTTTATAGCGAGACAATCTTTGTCACAATGCAATGTTCAACCATGATTGACCATAACTCATCATGTTTGATTTTATAAGACATCGTTGACCATGGCAAACCATAGTTGACTATTATTGGACATGGTTGACCATCATAGCTAATCATGATGAAAGGGATTTTAATTATGGTTCATCATGGTTGACAATGGTTGATTGTGGTTGACCATAAAGGCATTGACCATGATTGACCGTATTCAACAATGACTAACCATCGTTGATTATGGGACTATGATTGACCATCACTATCATGGTTGACCATGATTGTCCTTAGTTGCCCATCATAATTGAATGTGATGAAAGAGATTTTAATCAAGGTTGATCATGGTCGATGAAATTCAACCATGGTTAATCATGGTTGACCATTGCCGATTAGGGTTGATCATGGTTGGCTGGGGTTGATTTTCATATCGAGACAATCTTTTTCACAATGCGACATTCGAACATGGTTGACCATGATTGACCATGGATTAACATGTTTGATTTTATAAAACATGGTCAACCATGGTTAACCATTGGAGACCATGGTTGACCATGATTTTCCATGGTTGATCATCTTAGGTGATTATAATGAAAGATATTTTAATTATGGTTCATCATGGTTGATGAAATTCAACCATGATAAATCATGGTCGACCATGGTTGATTGTGGTTGACCAAAAAGGCATTGACCATGGTCGACCATATTCAAGCATGATGAGCCATGATTGATCATGGTTCACCATAGAGACATTGATTAAAAATTATGACCATGGTTGATGATGGTGGAACGTGCTTGACCATGGAAGACCATCATTGAATATGGTTGGCACGGTACATGATGGTTGACATTGGTTGACAAAGGTTGAACATGGTTCAGCATGTTTGATTGATTAAAGATCACCTATTCATAGTAATTAATATTAATTCTAATAACAATGTTAATATATTGATTAAAAATATAGTAATCCAAATATGGTTAAATTAATGGAGTTGTCTTTAGTGCGACTTTTTGGACTTTCCAGTGTCGTAATCTGGCGAAAACATTTGAGGTGAAATCTTGATTTGTGTTACATAAACTGTTTTTTTGATTGTATATATCAATTCAGCACCCCGAAAAACCCTAGGGAATTTTGATTGTGCTGGGGTTACCCATTAAGCTTGTGATTTCAATAAATTAGTGCCGGATTTTAGAAAAATTGGACAAAAAACCACCAGAAAAACTTCCAAAAAATCACACTAAAGACACCTTCTAATTGGATGTTCAATGTTATCTAATATTTTTAATTATAAATTATTTTAGTCAATAAGTTTTAACATTTAATTTGAATAATTAATATCTTTCATTTTAATCACATGAAATTTCATTTTGTTGAGGCTTTTCAAAATAACCAGTGTGGTTCATTGTCACTTATAAAAAACACTGTTAATAATACCCTAAAATTTTAATATTATAATTAATAAAATAATTAATTATTTTACAATATTAATATTAATATTAATATAAAATATATTTATAATACTTATAAATATAATAATTAAGTAATGTATGTATAATAAAAAATATTTAATATAAATATTAAAGAATATAAATAACTGTCTAATAAAATTATTTGTATTAATAAAACATTTTAATAAATATTTATGATAAAAACATTAGTAATGAATCAATTTATCCCCAACCCAACACATGCATAATCTAAATTATATATATAAAAATAAAAGTACTGCAAAAGCCAAGATATATAACTCATAAGCATAAGTCAACACATATATGAATGAGGAAATACGTAATCCACATTATAAATGTAAACATTTTTAGTATATAAACTAATATAATTAAGCTCAAACGCGTATTTAAACCCCACAAATTATATAGGAAAACAACGATATTGAAAAAACACAATGTTTATCGAACAACGCATACTCGTGGGGCAACGTTTACATAGGATATGCATGCCATATGGAGCTGGCTATGCACATGCAGCATGTATATACACCAAAATGGAGTCTTTAACGAGGGAAGGAAATGTGGGGACCGTTAAAAGTAGTTGGAATTTAAGTAACAAATTTCAAAAGAATTGTCGAGATAGTGTTTGGATCGTATTTTTTTATGATATAAATAGATTTAACATTATCAATAAAACATTTAAAATATGTAAAATTTTGAAATTTATTAATTATAACTTGGAATTACAAAAATCTTTCCAAAATTTACTTTAAATATGACAAAATTTCTATAACCTTTCATGGAGCTGGCTATGCACATGCAGCATGTATATACACCAAAATGGAGTCTTTAACGAGGGAAGGAAATGTGGAGACCGTTAAAAGTAGTTGGAATTTAAGTAACAAATTTCAAAAGAATTGTCGAGATAGTATTTGGATCGTGTTTTTTTATGATAAAAATAGATTCAACATCATCAAAAAAAAACATTTAAAATATGTAAAATTTTGAAATTTATTAATTATAACTTGGAATTACAAAAATCTTTCCAAAATTTACTTTAAATATGACAAAATTTCTATAACCTTTCAAGCAATTCCTGGGCTTAATTAGACTACGGCAACCAAAATAGATGAATCCCAAGCATACGATAACTTGACCAATTTGCGCACACACGTCAGTTATGTCACTAGTTCCATAATATGACAAATATAGTCATCTTCCAGGCACGATAGGTATAACAGTGTGTGAGAGAAAAAAGAAAGAAAGAAGAAACTCACTAATAATACATAAGGTATTGATTTAATGTTAGAGTGGTTGACGGCTTTCGAGGATCGTCTTCGCTACAATTTAATTGCTACCTGCATTGAACGAAACAAATAGAATGTTAGGATTCGATCATCGTTGGCGCTCGGGATAAAGTTTATACAAATTTATGGTTGTTTTATGATGATACTGCAATTTATTGATAACATTTATTGCGTAAAGAAGTTTATTTTGTTCAATCCATTTAAATTTATTTGACGAATGTCTCTGTAAAACATTATTTACTAATTAACAATCGAAAGACGGAGATATAATTAAAATAAATTTATAAAAATATGTATACTATATTTTATTTATATGAAAGTAAGTTTGATTTTTAAAATAATGTGTTTTTTTCTTAAATTTTTAATTTTTAATTATAAATAATATTACGCTCACAGAAAATAAAAAAATTATTGTTTATTTAATTATTTTAAAATAATTTTTAATAGCAAATTTATGCTATTAATAATCATTATAATGGTTCATAATAAAATTTATTTACAAGTTAAAATTTTAGATCTAAGATTTTTATGATTTATAATGAATATTTAAGTCTTTTGGATTAATTACATCATTAATATTCATTGGGAATGGGTTGATGTTTCAAAGCAACTAATGTTGATGTTTCGAACCTTGTCTTAAGGATGAACCACATTAGTTGGTTCGAAACATCAACCAAATCTTAACAATGTGATTAATGCCAAATACTTATATCTAGGTTAAAAATTTTCAAATTAATAATAATAATAATAATAATAATAATTTAAAGTATAGTGAATTTATTTCAAATTCTAATAGTGTGAGTTGCACTATAAAGTATGAGGAAGGTATTTGGATGTTTATAAATATTTAGGAACTATTTATTTATATAGTGACCTTAATTTTATAGAAGATATAAAAATAAATAATAATAGAACAAATTAAATTAAATATGGTTTTATTAAATTTAAAATACACATATACGGGCATTCAGTATGCTTGAAATCTACTTTTATTTGCTAAGAGTTTTGTCTTTCTCAAATTTAACGCACTTTTAAGGAAATCTATACAACGCAAAAGCAAAAAAAGCCATACTCCTTTACACACCACCAATGAATAATTTTTTATGTGGTGTTGCCCTAATTTAAATTGATAATTTTTCCTATTATTAATATGACATATTCATATATATCTATATATACAATTCAATTATATATATATATAATTGAATTATATATATATATATAGTATATACATATATATATATATATTTTTCTATAAAATTAATAAAAAATACTTCTATAGCTAAATTAATAGATGCCTTATTTTTAATATAAATTGTGAGTATATATATCTTTTTAATTATTTAAAATGTATAAATAAATTTGAGATGATTCAAAAATTCATAAAATAAATTCATTTTTCTATATATCAAACCAACTAAAAAAATAAAAAATAAAAGCTCCACAGTTTATATTAATTAACAAAGGAATATTCTACCAAGGCAAAGGAATTTTTTGACTCCTAAAAATAGCTGGAATCCAGGAAAAAAATTTCAAAAAATCTTATAGAGGCAGTATTTGAATTGTGACCAAAATTTCCATAACTTCGAGATAATTCCTCCGTCATTGACAAATGACAGTTATAGATTCAATTCACTGACACCAATGCATTTTTCGAACACAAATTTATAGTTTTGTCCCCATAGAGATCCGCAACCAACTCACACGGGCAAGGGCTAACCAGCCTGCCATAGGGCATTAAATGCCCTCGTACATGCATGCTCTATAACAAAATAACACAGCCTTTGGTGACTACATAAATTAAAAGTAAAGGCTGTGTGTTATTTTGTTATAGAGCATACATGTCACAGGTCATTTAATGCCCTATAACAGACTAGTTAGCCCTTGCAGCTCACACCAGCCATTTAAGACAAGCTAAACTTATACAGCCAGTTCACACCTGCCATTTACTTACGACAGGATCCATCAGTTACGAGGACCAAGAGTCCGCAGCCAGCTCACACCTGCCATTTAAGACAGGCTCCATCAGTTAAGACCGCCAAACGTCCACAGCGAACTCACACCTGCCATTGTAGACAGGCTCCATCAGTTAAGACCGCTAAACGTTCAGAGCCAGCTCACACCAGCCATTTCAGAAAAGCTCAATCAACGAAGACGCCTAAATCTTAACCAATAACAATACAGTTGTTGTTTGTTCCCATCTTAAATCAGTGGGGTTGGTTAATAAAACAAAGGTATCTTGGAATATAATGAGGCGACCTTTTTGGGATTTTTTTGTCTCAAATTTCTGTCCATAGCTTATTTTCTAAAATTCAGTTGGAAATCGAAGAAAAGGTATAATTTTAAGCTGTCTGAATTCATAATATTCAAATGATTCGAAGATTTAAGAGTGTTAGAATCCTTTTTTGTATTCAAATATTTAATTTAAACGATTCAAAAAATTATAATCTCATGGAGAATCATATTATCAAAATGAAAAAAACACAAAAAAAAATCAAAACAATCCATAAAATCATATTACTAAATCAAAACAATCCAGAAATCATATTACTAAATAAAAACAATCCAGAAAATCTTCTAATGATATCAGACAATCCAGAAAATCATAATACTAAATAAAAACAATCCAGAAAATCTTCGAATGATATCATGTCTCACTCATATCTTCTCTTCGGCAAGGAGAAACAATTTATTCCTATTAATTATTACAGCTAGAGCTACAGACTCTGGATTATCACACAATTAACACCAATGCGATAGCTTTATTGGTTTTCAATTGGGCATCTCAGTTACAAGCAGCTCTTTATTGGTTTTCATGTCGATTTCTGCCAAATTCTCCAACTCAAACAACTCAGTACTTGAACGACTAACATCATCGTCCTCCTCCTCATACTCTTTTTTGTGAAGATTCCTAGTTACCATAGCTTCCATGATGTTGATGGATTTTGAGAGTCGTCAGTTGCGTCCTTAGATGCAGGTTGTCCACCTCATGAATACCAAGTTTCAATTCTCTGACATGGATGGGTTTACTGGTACGTAATTACAACGATGGATTTCGATTATGGATGGGTCCACTAGTGCGTAATTACAAGGATGGATTTCGATTATGGATGGGATGTTTGCCCTATTTGTGAATAATTTTTCGTTCAAAGCAAACATTCCCTTGACACAATTTGAGGGGATGGGATAGTGTATGGGAAAAGGAGATCCAACTTTTAACTCGTTATTGAAGAAGACACTCTAACATTCTTATAAAATTTTAATATTATATCTATAAAATATGAGGATAGTACACTCATTCTTAGTCCACAAACACCATTATCATAGATAATGGTATAAATATCATTATCATAGATAATGATAATTCATAAGTGTTTATTTTGGAATAAGTTATAAAAAATTTAATGTAATTTTTAATAATTATTAAATGGATGGTAGAGATTTAACTTCTACCTAATATTTCGAATATTTTCAAAGATAGTTATTTTTTTTACCTTTTAATTAAAAAAATCATTTGAATATGAGTTACATTTCTTTTGAACATATGGTATTAGCAAGTCACTATATTTCTTTTGAACATATGGTTAAGGATCTCTACGATAAAGTGAAGTGAATATCCATGATTATGGTTACATGTTTTTTCTAAATGTATTTATATTTAACTCATATATGATTAATTTTTTTTTTATAAATAATTTGTAGTAATAATAATAACAATTTAAAATAAAACTATAGCCAATTTTATACTTTTTTTTGAACTTTAGAATTTGAGATGTGTCATGAAGTCCTTTGATGCTTATTGGTATTTTTCTAGCCATTCAATGTATATATATATATATATATAGACACACACACACATGTGTGACACAACAAATATTAAATCATATAGTTTATGTGAAGAATTGGATCATTATGCAATTCTAGTTGGCATTATTCATATTTGTCTTTTATAAACCTTCACTCACACATATATACACATCAATCATATCACTGCAAATATATTATGGTGCAAAGTATTATATTCATTTAGTGTCCAACAAGTCTTATTGACTAAGTTTGTCCTTGATATGATGGAGAAGCAAATTGATGATGAGTAGAGGATGGTGAGGAGGGTGATGATGATTCTAACGGTTATGAATTGTACAATCATTTTCTAGTATTGGGTGAAGTTGTATGTGCCTTGGTGCTACTATACAATGCATGGTTTTGGTGATTGGTAGGGGTAGGGATGGATCAAGAACTAGATTCACCACTAAAATTTGTACAAAATAGAACATTTTTGAGTTTGAGAGAGGATGTACATGTATAGATTTGGGAGACAAGGATGATTTATATTTTTTAATAGCCAAGTTGTGGTCCTCAAATTAGTGATATCTGTCTATATATGCAATGAATGATCAAGTGACAAGCAATGTGATATGTAAATTGTACATTAAACATAAAAAAATACATCACCAATTGTAGATGATAAAAAATAATAACATGTTCTTCTAGATGACAGAGGGCTAAAAATGACCAAAGTCAAATTATAATATTGTATTCCATATCTTTTCTTACATCATCTTATGTCATACCTACCTTTGAGTTAGTGGGAAAAGTAGTTATGAAAACATTTTATGAATCCATGTGATACATTATTAGTGTGCAAACTTATACCAATGCTTAGAGGCATGCAAGGGACTTGTTTATTATTCAATCAATATTTCTTGGTCTTGACCTGTGCAATAAATATCGAAGAGAGTTTATGCTAAATCGAATAGATAACAGTTAAACCACAACTAAGAATCTTGTGCATATCTACTATTGATATTTCTTAGCTAGTCCATGGAAGAAAGAAGTGGGACAGAACAAGGGGTTGTGTCGTAGAGAAGGGTATTCTATTATTTTAGTTGTCTATGTTGAGGAGAAAAGATAGATAGTATGTTCATATTGTTGTCAGAGTGAATAGACTACTATAGGGTGAAAGGTCAGATACATGGGGATTATATATAGTCAGAAGCATCTATCTTGTTGATTCATAGCCCCAACTTAGGGGCAAGCTATTGTAAAGAGATTAAATGTGATATGTAATGCAAACTTGAAGGTGATGGAAAGATTGCAAGTAAAATTATATGTATTGTAGGCAATCGATCACTTTGTAAAACACATAAAATAATGGTTTTTAAACATAGTTAACAACATAAGATAGAGACAATATACAGTATTAGAAACACACGAGAACAAAAATCATAAAGGGCTTCACTCCTTTCCTGGGCTACATCTCCTAGTTTAGCTACCAATGTCGAGCCTCTCTGCTTAACTATTCAAATTTGTGTTTACATGGATTGATAGTACTCAGAATGCAAAAATTATGTCTCCAATGTCTTTGGAATAGTAAAAAACCCCTAGCTGGGCTTTTATTGGTCTCAATTTGGCCAAAAATTGAAGAAGTTATGCTCTCCCAATTTTTTTTACACGAACTGCATTACAAAATGGACTAGACTACTATCCATCCTACAAATCCACCTTTTCCAGGTGCACTGAGTGTAACTTAGCCCAACACTGGCGAGATTCTGATCAGATTAGGTGCAAAATGTCACCTACTTTACTTGCCCAATAAGGTTTGTAGGTGGAAAATTATGGCCAGATGGGGCCATGCACATAGGAGACGTGGCTAACTACCTGCCCCCTTTAGCATAGCCCCTTGGATCTTCGGTAGTTGATTCCGTGTGCCCATAAAAATGGGGGTCATTCCTTATTTTTTGCACCTGAGTATTGATCCCTATTATTTGCCAAGCACTGAGCCACATGGTTGTATGAAACCATGGGATGGTCCCAAAACTCTACCCCTACTATTCAGCTCCCCGCGCAAGTAATATGGTATGTGCACAAGACCATGGGATAGTCCACATACTTCCACCCCACAACCATTAAACACTTCGCTGTGTTGATAGTGGTTCCATGGGCTACATGTGATATAGGGTTGGTCCCCATGACTCTACCCTCAAATCTGTTGAACTCCCGCACTGTTGGCATATGGTCTGGTGACAAGGACTATGGTTCTAGAACCTGGCTTTGGGGCTAAGCCCTAGCCGTCGGATCCCCTACCTGTGGTCCCAAGGAAATACAGTGACCGAGGCTAGGGCTTAGCCCTCACACCATTCCCTAGATGTAAACCATACACCATTCAAATAAAAATGCATGACTATAAAGGTTAAGATCCACTTGGTGGCCTGGCCATAAGGCACCTTGCTGCGAGACCATAGGTCATGCATTTGAATCCTGTGGAGGAAGTTTGCATGATAACAAAATTCTAATGCACTCTTGGGAGGCCATGTGGCAGCCCTCCATTGGTCCACGTGGCTTCCATTCATTCAATCACATAAACACCACTCAACCAATAAAATCAAAACAGAATTCAACCAATATGGAAAGGATACTTGGCAGCTAGTCACTGGCCCAAGAAACCCAATCAACATGTCCAGTCACCCTGCCCAGTTAGTGTATGGACTTCCCAGTCAGTGATCTTGCATCCAACCTAATTTTTTTTTGCCTATTTTGGAAAATTATCAGAACATGATATCAAGAGGATATGATATTAGTTTTGAGAAATTCAAGTTGCATTGGATTTAGGATGTGTAGGTTTTAACCCCATACAGAAATTACCTGCACAAGAATTCTAAAACACAAAAAATAAACAATGCAAGAGCATAACACATGAAACACATATAGACAAAGATTTTCCCCTGGATCCCAAAATTGGGACTACCAACTTGATCTTTCATTATGTTCCTTTCAATGTTATAATACATATTTATACATGCCGAAGCATCCAATACCATGGACCGAAAAACATCGCATCTGATACTATGGACCGAAAATCATCACGTCCGAAACATGTGCGAAAATCATGCACAAAACCATAGGTAGGTCTGCCCAACGTAACATAGGGTCCAAAACCAAAATTTTATGGGGCGCTGCCCTAGACCCCATAAAGTGGGGTTACAGGTACCCCTCAAACCCCCTGTGAGCTCCCCCCCTTGAACCCTCGATTAACTACGTGGGCTAGTCGTGGAAATAATATAACACAACCCAACATTCTCCCACTTGTTGTTTTCTTTCAATAGGGTGCCACAATAGAGCTAAGTCATCTATCCAGCCCTGCAATGCCATTGTTTCTCTACACCAAGAGAACTTCTCAGAGCTCATAGATTTTGTCAATGCATCTGCAATATTCTTCAAAGTGTCCACATTTACCAGAAACACCTTTCTGTCTTCTATCATATCCCTCACAAAGCGATACTAAACATCAATTTGCTTTGTATTTGAATGATATTTGCGGTTCTTTGCCAAGAAAATTGCACTTTGGCAGTCATAGTCTATCCTTATAGCTTCTTGTACTAACCCCATACTTGAACACAATCTCTGCAACCAAAATGCTTCCTTGCTTGCATGAGTGGCTGCCATGTATTCTGCCTCTGTAGTTGATAGTGCCACTATAGATTGTTTCTTAATCATCCAACTGAATGCAACTTCAAAGAGGTTAAACACATACCCACTTGTACATCTTCTCTAATCCAGATATCCAACCCAGTCTGCATCAAGAAAGCCAAGAATATCCAACACTCTGTCCAATCCTAGTCTTCCTTGGTAGCACAAACCATAATCACTAGTGCCACACAAATACCTAAAAACCTGCTTCACTTCTATCTAATGCTCCTTCGCTGATTTTGACTTAAACCTGCTCAATACTCCCACTGCATGTGTAATGTATGGTCTAGTACAAACCATTGCATACATCAAGCTACCGACTGCACTTGCATATGGAACATGGGACATGTCCTCTTCCTCTGCTTGTGTCTTGGGACACTGTTCAACAGATAACCTCACACCTACATGAATAGGAAACTTCACCAGTTTACTATCTTGCATATTAAACCTCTGTAGTATTGTTTCGACATACTTCCTTTGGTTTAACCAGAGCCTCCTCTTTTCCTAGTTTCTTTTAATTTCCATGCCCAAAATGTAGTTTACAACACCAAGATATTTCATGTTGAATTTGGAGGACAATTGGGTATTCAAATCCTGGATAATTTCTTTGTTATTTCCAACCAACAACATATCATCCACATATAAGACCAGATAAATAACATGGTCACCAATTAATTTAAAATACACATAGTGATATGCTTTTCTTCTGTTGAAGGTAAGTCCCCATATAAATGTATCAAATTTCTGATACCACATCCTTGGTGACTGTTTCAACCCATAAAGAGACTTATCTAACTTGCATACCAGTTCTTTCTTACCCTTCACCACAAAGGCTTCAGGTTGCTTCATGTATATTTCCTCTTCCAGATCCCTGTGAAGAAATGTTGTCTTCACATCCATCTGTTCTACCTCAAAATCAAAAGCAGTAGCAACAGATAAAAGTAATCTAATAGAAGTTACCTTGGCAACAGGAGAAAAAATATCACCAAAATCAATTCGCAACACTTGGGAATAAACATTTGCTACCAATTGAGCTTTGTATTTCTCCACCTTTCCTTCTGCATTTGTCTTCTTCTTGAACACCCATTTACTGCCAATGGGTTTCCTTCCAGACGGCAACTCCACTAGATCCCAAGCCTCAATTTTGTGCAAAGATGTTATTTGATAAACCATGGCCTCCTTCCAGAGTTTTCCATCCTCTGAATCTACTCCTTCCTTCACAGTTCTGGGATCATCATCATTAACAGACAAAGCAAAATTTGAATAGAAAGCGAATGGACTATACCTTTCTAGTTGCCTTCTTTCTCAAACTGATCTTCTCACACCCAGAGTTTGTGGGTCTTCATCTTCTGATTCCTCCTCTACTGTAGAGTCTGATTCTTCCTCCTTTAGCTCAAACTCTATCTTCTCAGGTTCCTTTGGTTGGACTTCATGTTTAATAATATCTTTCACCTCTCTGAACACCACATCTTGGTTGTACACAACCTTCCTTGTTACTAGATTCCAAATCTTATAAACCTTTAAACCATCCTTATACCGAATAAAGATGCACTTTTTTGATTTACTATCCAACTTGGTTCCTTTCTCCTTTGGAACATATACATATGCATCACATCCAAATACCCTCATATGTGAAAGAGAGGGTTTCTTAACAGTCCATACCTCTTGTGGAGTCTTCTCCTCCAACGTTGATGAAGGTGACCTGTTGACCAGGTAATATGCAGTATCCACTACCTCTGCCCAGAATTCTTGTCCTAACCCGACACCACTAAGCATTCTTCTTGCCCTTTCCATCAATGTCTTGTTCATTCTTTCTACAACTCCATTTTGTTGAGGTGTATATGGAGTAGTCTTCTGTCGTGCTATACCACACTTCTTGTAGAATTCTTCAAATTTCTTGCTGCAAAACTCTCCACCATTATCTGTCCTTAGCACCTTTATCTTCTTTTCTGTCTGATTTTCCACGAGAGCCTTAAATTCTTTAAAACTGTCAAAGACTTTAGATTTCTTCTTAAGGAAATATATCCATGTATTCCTTGAGAAGTCATTTATAAATGATGCATAGTACATAGACTTACCCAGTGATGGAACCTTCACAGGTCCAAATGCATCACTATGCACAAGCTCTAATATCTGTTTCGCCCTCTTACCACCAGAGGGGAAGCTCACCCGATTCTACTTCCCATATACAGAATTTTCATAGAAATCAAAATCTAGAGAGTTGTTACTCATACCTTCTACCATACCTTTACCATGAAGTATTTGAAGGTCCTTCTCTCCAATATGTCCAAGCCTTTGATGCCATAGCATGGTCTTCTCTCTAGAGACCACTAGGTTTTCTACTCCACTTTTAGGAGCCACAGAACTATTGCATCCATCAACAATAGTGCTACCTTGCAGCTTGTACGGAGTTCCAATCTGAACTCCCCGCATCAATACCAGTGCTCCCCGAACCATCTTGTAGGTATCTTTCTCGAACACTGTCTTTGCACCTGCATTATCCAGCTTGCCTACAGAAATCATATTTCTAGCCAATGCAGGAATATGTAGAACACCTAGAAGTGTTCTAACCCTTCCACCTTGCAACTTCAACTTTACTTTTCCATGACCAAAGATTCTAGCCTTCCTGTCATCCCCCAAGAAGACATCACCACCATCATATTTCTCATACTCATAGAACCACTCTCTATGGGGAGTGAAGTGAAAGGATGCACCTGAGTCAATCAACCATGCCCCATGATTTACATGTGTACTTGAAGAAGCCAAGTGCACATCCCCACCTTCATGTGAGGTGGTTTTTGCTTCTGCAGAAGGAGCCTCATCAGATCCCTTTCCTTTGTTAGGAACTTTAGATTGACAGTCCCTTTTAAAGTGGCCTTCCTTTCCGCATTTGTAGAACACCACCTTTACAGGTTTTCCTAGAGATTTAGATGTCGCTCTAGATTTAGATCTCCCACTTGATGACTTATTTTTGTTTCTATTTTATGACCATCATCATACAAACAAGGCATCACCATTCTGGCTCTCCATATTTTTCCGTCTCATCTCCTCCATCAACAAGGCTGAGACTATTTCATCAAACTGCAAGGTAGTTGCATTGCTACCTATTGCAATAACTAGACTATCCCATGAATTTGGTAGAGAACACAAAAAACTGATACACTTACCACAATATTAAATGCATTCAGATGCTCTATCACCGAGTCTCCATCTTTCATCCTCAGGTTATATAGCTTTTTCCATAGGAACAACTTATTCACTGGAGACTTAGATTGGTACAAAGTCCCTAACTTTATGTCAAGCTTTAACAAAGGAGTTTCATCATGTCCCTTTGGAGAATTTGGAGGTGATTTTGAAAGGGTAGAAGAAGTATCAGATGAGGATGAGGATGAAGTTGAAGGTGGTGGCTTGACACCATTCACTCCATTCCTTTTTAGAGGTTTGTCTCCTTTTCCTCCATCTCCTTTTGGAGGTTTTGAGCTCTCTCCTTACAACCTTGAATTCCTCTCTTCATAAATAACCCTTACCATTTTCTACATTCCAAAGAAATATTTTATAAAAATTCTTTCATCATCGAACATCCCTTACCTTCTTCATGTTCCATGACTAGTAAATCTTGACGTGTGTGTATTCTCATTGAAACAATGTGTAGCCTTGGCTCCACAATTTCTGCTTCTCCTATCTTAAGATTCAACCTTGTAAGCATCAAAAAACACTTGCAAACATGTAAGCCAAAATCCTTCCAGAGTACCGTCTCAAGTGGTTCTTGAAGTCTTTGATAGCTGAGATCTCCAAGGATGTCTCCATGTCTGGGGTCTATTCCGAGGAGCAAGCCATTTTTAGGGCCTAGCAATTAGAATTGATATACTCTCAGTCTGGGATCCTACAGAAGTACTTGCAAGATGCTCCTGGGTCTAAGGTTGACGTAGCTAAGCCGAAGCCAGGTCCCCACACAGATGGTATTTTTGGGTTGGTAGACACGAATACGGTGAACTTGTTGAATCAATTGTAGCAGTTGTCTTTACAAACGGCTTCTAACAACCAAGTCACATCGTCTAACCCTTCCGCTTCCCAGACTTTTTCGATTAATTCCGTCCAATCTGATAACCCCAAAGGAAGTCAAAATTCCAATGGGAAAAAGAAAGGACGAGGTAAGAAAAAGAACTAGGATGGGAAGCCTGATGCAAATAAATCCAGCAATAATGCTGGTGGAGGTAGAAATGAGTCGAAAAAGAAAGTCAAGTTTCCATGCAAGTTGTGCAGTGGAGACCATTTAACTCATCTTTGCCCCAAGATTGAAGATGCTCAGCGCTTATTAGGGCAGCAAGGGACTCGTAGTTCCCAAGCTGTGCTAACCAACCCTTTCCCCCAAGGGCAGCAATTTCTTGCTGGCGCGAGTTCAAACCCTGGAACCTCCGCAGGGGGCAACCAAGAAGGGGACAAGTCATCAAATGTTTTCATGATGGGTTCTCACGCTAATGTGGCCACACGGTCACGCGATTATGGTGAAGGTGAAATTTCCAAGGGTAAGTCGGTTCCCGAAACTAACAACCCACTTCATATTGAGCGTCCTTCTGTTGAGACTATACCACGAGTACTGAAAGGTTCCACTAAACGCGCGACTATCAACCCTAATATTAGGGCAGCCTATAATTACTCCATTGTTGAGGATCTGGCTCAGAGTCCATGTGCTATGTCCACTTTAGAGTTTCTCCAGTCGTGTCCTACTCAAAGAAGTGCCTTGCTATCGGCAATGGGGGTAGTGGATCCAAGTAATTCCTTAGCTCTCACTTTTGATATGAACAATGTCAAAAAGAGACTTCCTCATCACATGGCTTTCCAGATAAAGTCTACCTACCAGAAAACGAATATTTTTCGGACGATTATAGATGAGGGAGCTTCCACGTGCTTCATGTCTATGTCATGCTGGAAGGCCATTAGATCACCGTCGATTGCTCCTTCACCCACCCTCTTGACAGCGTTTGATGGTCATTCTCATAGGCCATACAGGATTATCCCGGCCTTTCCTATATGTGTTAGAGGGAAGGTTGTTAATATTGAGGTAGAAGTCGTAGATGCTAACCTAGACTATAATCTCCTCTGAGGAAGGAACTGGGTATACGAAATGGACGCCATTGTTTCGACTCTGTTTCATGTCATTTGCTTTCCTCATGAGAGGAAAATCGTTAAGGTAGATCAATTGGATTATTCTCCAGTCGATCCTCGAGCATCTTTGGACTCTTATGTTCCCTTAGTGGATAATCCCCGTCCGACTACTGAGAATTTAGGTGTCGGGATGTACTCTTCATTGATGGGTACATCTGATTTTCCCCCTCCTACGGCTAGAATAGATACAATTTCATCCTCCAGGGACCCTTTATGGAGAGAGTTTGTTCAAACTCCTTATTCTTCAGATCCTGGAACCTTAGCTTCATCTGTGACCACATCGGATAACGATAAGGCAGGTGGAATAGAATCTTTTATGTCTGTAGTAGAACCTAGATGTGAATCTATCTATAGCTCTGCAGACAACCATTCTACTCCCTCCTCTGGGAAAGAGATAGATGGTGATGTGCTCATTCTCGGAACCTTGATTCCACTTATGCATCAGATTGCTCGGACATTGTTTTTCCATCGGATGAAGCAATGATGGTTGTAGATTGACCTTTGGAAGATTTACATCGTCGGTCATATCTTTATTCCCTTGTGCATCAAGTCGAATCTTGGTCCCCTAGTCTGACTAGCGATGTTTGTATGGTCCCTTTGGCTCCAACACAGTTATTTGTCGAAGGAAGTATATTGATTGGTTTGATCATAGTACCTATAAACATCTCTAGGAGTGAGTTGGCAGAGCCCCCTGACGGACTCTACCTCAGGAAGTACTTTTCTAAGTTTTGGCCAAGCAATAGCTTATTTGTATATTATGTATATTTGTACATATATCATCGAGAGTTTTGTGATGTCAACACTTTTCGGTCTGCTGTTGTAGGTGTTGATGGATGACTTGGTCTATTTTGGGTTCGTCAATGGTGCTAGTCGGCACACTCGGAATCTCGCTTCTGGAGCTTGAATGCTTTATTATCCAACTGGTCAATTGATGGTATCAAGAGGCGTATGCATTGGTCCTACTTCGAATAATATGGCTGAGTATACTGCCATTATTAATTTACTATCCGAGGCAATCTCTTATGATATTGACTCGGTTGTTTATCTCGATTCTCAATTGATAGTGTCTCAATTAAATAACATTTATCGAGTAAGGGATCTATGTTTATATTGCCAGTATTTAAGGGTGAGGTTGTTGCAAAGATCATTTGTTTATATTAATTATTTGCACATTCCAAGATCTCATAATTGGTTAGCTGATTCTATCGCTAATCAAGCATTAGACTGGCACATCAATCATTCATCATAATAAAATCAAGCATCAAAAAGTCAAACTGTATATATATTATATATATATATATATATATATATATTATATATATATAATATATATATATATATATATATCATCATAAAAGCATCTCGAGTGTACATATGTTGTCCAAAAATATACAAAATTGGGACTCCAATGCCCATAATCATGTCCGGCATATCTAATGCCCCAGCTCAAGATGAGCAGCCAAGTAGGTAACTATCGCATTGGCTACACACCGAAAAGTGTGAACCCAGTCACGTGGCATGCCAACCACATGACGCTGCATATCCTCCGGAAGGTCCTCTATAGCAGCCATTGGTACTCAATAGCTCAGTTTCGTCAGGTGTCGCTGGACGTTGTGTAGAGTCCGTTCCATCTCAGCAGTCGCCTCTTCGGCTCCTCGGCCGCGTCGTCTGTGCCGTGGGAGTCCATCTAGTTGTACTGGCCCAATTTCTGGATCATGATCATTATATTAGTCATTTGAATCTCATCAAAAAATATTTTTCAAAATGCAATATTATATTTAAAAAATCCAAAAAAATCATAAAATCAAAAAATCCTTACCGACCTCGTCCCATGCTACATTTGGCGGTAATGCTAGGTCAGGATCTCCTCGGAAGTCTAGCCCAGCATAGGGGTAATCGTCCACGGTGATGATCTGATGATCCCACCAGGTGAAGAACTCATCGTCGAAAGCAGTCCTAGGAACCTCCCCACCCCCCAGACGTTTCATCAGATCAGCCCACCAGCCCATGCATGGATCGCGTGGGGTGCTGATGGAAACTGCTACCCTGGGGTGGAGTGCGGGAATCCTCTTGAAGAAGAAAGTGCACAAGATAGTCTCGTAGCTGAAGTTTTTGGTCTGTCCCCTCTTAATAGAAGTGAGCTGGCCCTTCATGCTGGCCAGAAGAGGAGTACACCAGTCAAACACAGTAGTGAGACAATCCACTGCCACGCTCATGGTGAGTCGTGATGCCTAATGCAGAGAGGACGATCCATTCACTTGAGCTATGGTGAACAAGATAATCCTCAATGATAAACTCGCTACGCGTGCAATAGCAATCTGGCTGCCAACTTTCTTGGGATGTCCTCGGCAGTATATCTGTACATAGTCCTCTATAGTGAGGCTGCTCCGTGTCCTGCCCTGGGACTGTACTACCTCTCCCCTTCGGGAAAGGCCCGTGATAAAATAAATATCTTCCACTTATACTCTGAGTGGCATCTGATCAATCATGAAGGCTTCCTCCTCGGCATCCCAATAGTCAATGAGCATTTCAAGCAGTCACACATTGGCTTTCATGTTCGGCAGTTTGAAAAATTTGAGCAAGCCACATCCCTGTAAAGCATCCAAGGCTTCAGGATCATTCATAACTTCATTATCAACTGCTACATGTTCTCTTTCACGCCATATGATCAACATCCTGAGAAGAAATTGAGTTTCAACCGTTAGTTTTTTATTAAAATTGACTCACAGCGTATACGCGGGTTACTGTATACACAGTCGAGTATAGGGCCCGCATGTACGTGGGTTTCATATTATCAACCCGCGTATACGCTGCGGTGAAATTTTGAACAATAGTTCAACGGTGAAACATCAATGGAAAATCCTAAAACTAGTCACAATGAATTGCAAGCTAAGTGTAAGAGTTACCTGGAAGATTTTGAAGAATTTGAATGGTCGAATTTGGCACACGAGAAATTTGCTCCTTTTGCTCCAAATATTTGCTCTCCAACTCAATTGATAAAAATGGTGAGTCCAAAATCCTTTTTATAAGTTTTGAAAATGCAAAATTTTTTCAAAGTTTCATTTTGTTTGGTCTCATGTGACTTTTAACTTGGGAGCTTGAAGTGTCGAGAATGGTTTGCTTTTCATGACATTTTCGACATTTTCGACTTTTTCGAGATGTTCCCTTACTGCTGACCCGTCATGGCAGATATCGTTTTTTCACTGGCATATAGGTTAGGGACATCATTTTTCCGTTGCATTATGCATACTAGCCTCCATCTGTCGATACATCTGCCATAGGGTCGATCCCATCGTGTTATGGTTCATAAGCCATCTTCACTCGCTAATTTTTAAAATCATGACACGATGGTAGAGCCATCCTTTACATGGGCATCGTAGTTAGCACCTCACTAACATTTGTTTCCCATGCTGCTTCAATTTGAGTAGGCTCGGGAATCCTTTGTAGTCCCGCCATGACTTATGCATTGAAGACTCATTCCTCTTAGCTTCTTCGTTTTGTTCTGGCCTTATACCCTAGAGGCTCCTTTGTGTTGAGTTGTACTACTACATTGCATGTTGACCATTTGCACCTTTTGGCCTAGAGCCAGCTTCACTTGGACTCGTGTTTAAGCCAACTTTTGACCTTGATGACTGCAAAATCAACCTTGCATACCTTTGAATTCTGCAACTTGACACACCTTGACCTGTGGAAGGAACATACCTTTGAGTGTCACTGACCAGTTTTCGCGTCCCTGCATTTAGCATAGGAATGTTCCACTCCCAGGAACTAGATCATCTGTTTCATTGACACTCGTTCTTTCCACTATACCATAGCATTCTTTAATTCTTTTTCGAGCTTAACAGAAAAAGACAAAAGAATTAAATATTCCAAAAAGAGCAGGAACGGGACATTATTTCCATTTATTATTGGCAGCTAGAGTCAATCATGTCGCCCTTGAACAAAGCACTCAAAACAAAGTCTCCTCTATTTGGGTGGGATTTAGTTTGACTTAGGTACGCCTTAACCTTGTTATTGAGTCAGTTCTCCCGCAATTGGTTATCTCTTCATATCATATGGAGGGTTCATTCGTGCCTCCTGCATGACGAACTTATACAGATTCATCATATGCTACCATACAGTCACATTGAGTCGTGCTTTTGTTCAAGGGAAGTTAGCCTGAGTCGGCCTCTCTGCGGTGTCTCTTGACTCATTTTTCAGTCGGCCATCCCTGGTTGTCAGTATCATGTCTATCATCACATCAGTTATATTGGTCCTTTACTCGTTCCAGTTTGAGAAGGTCTTCATTAACTTCTTGCTGGCGGGTCTTGTCCTTATCGACAACGACATCTTGCTCTGAGGATAGGCCTAGAGCTGCACCCTGGCCCTATTTTCATTATTGATAGGTTACCTTGTGCTCAGCATCGATCAATATCATGGGTCTTTGACTGAGTGGTTTCCCTTGTGTTCGACGTAAGCTTACATTATCACACATTGGGATTCATGCAGTACCTTGGTTTCCATTTGACCCTATTGGCGGATACTTCGCCTCTATGTCAGCTTTCATTATTGGTTGGTTTAGATGGTTTTTGCCGTGCGCTAGCTACATCTTGTGTACGCTGGAAATGTACTTCGGTTGGGTTACTACATCTCTTTCGTCCGATTCCTTCCACATTATTGTCCTACAGGTTACACTCGCGCTCGATTGATGAAGGATGCCTTAATGCCTTCCTTCTAGCAGATCTTTCCCTATCGACTCCGACTTATTGCTATGGGGAAAAGATCTAGAGTCCATTTGGTAGTACCTTGGGTTTTGCAGTCATTAGTGGCAGATCCTTCGCTATCGATAGTGGGAAACCATCATTGTCTCCTGATCGATATATTCTTACAGGTGTTCGACTCCAGCTCATTTATTCGCACTTGTTGGTTTGTACTGGGTACCTTGACGCTCATTATCATTATCGGTGAGTAGTCTCGCGTTTGTTAACAGTATACATCAATGATCGGTAATCAAACAATTTATCACATGGTCGACTTCAGATCATTTATTCCCATGGTGTCGAAATGTACCACGGCGGTCGGTGAAGACCTCAGGTTGTATCAGTGTTCATTGGTTCACTTAACAGTTGCTCCTATTGCTGCTAGTTGATACCACTCCACCTTATATGTTGCAGTCAGTCATGGCGACATTCTATATGCTGGCACCTGAGTTTGCAGTGTAGTACCATCCTTTTCCATCATGTTCAGTTGGTACCTTTTGGGATCAGTATTTGATATCAGTGATCCGTTGTATTTCTTAGTATCATTGACAATTTTATATGTGATATTCAGACATGTACTTGTTTGATCATGATTAGATGATCTATTATGTATTTTCTAGTCATTTATACTTGTATACTTAGTGGATCTGCTTGTATTTGATATGTGGATATGCTTTGCTTTCTCTGAGCATGGGTATGCCCGCCTTAGACGGTGTTTCTTTCTGATCTCCTTTTGTGGCTTGGCAAGCTGAATTCTGGTGAAGTACTCCTCGGTTTTTGGCAGATTTCCTTTCCATGTACTTGCTTAATATATTTCGGCCATCATGTTCCCCTTTTGACCTCATATATTAGGGGGCATCTGTTATAGCTCCAAGTCTCACTATTATGGTTTGTGATGCTGCACTCATGGCCTAGGGCAACCCCTCCTTCCAGACCTGGTCCCAAATTTAAAAAACAGTGTTTTATTCCTTGTACACGACATTGCCCTGAGTTAAACACATGTATACGTGGGTCTGCATATACCCAACCTGCGTATATGTATTAAAACACTTAAAAAAATATAACTTCTTGGGGTATACATCAGGCTGAAACAAAGACCTCTGAACAATCATGCTCCACACAACAACAAAGGTATGTGTATTAGTCTAATTTGAAGAAGGTGCATCTCGATATATTATAATATGTATATTTTATTGCATTATAAATCCTAGTAAGAGAAATAAATAGTTTATACTGCCACCTGTACTCAATCAACCCTAAGGAATAATTTCCACAAGTATTATTGGCAGTTTACCAATAGGTAGGGAGGAACATGATTTTATATTTGTGTTAGTCAATAGGTTTAGCATGATGTGCATTCCTATGCCTCATAATATTTCCATTGAAGAAAAAGAAAAAACATTTCTGAATAGTTTTAGGTGTATATTTGGGTAATAAGGAGCACCATCTTTGATACGGATACCTTATTTCTCAATTTTGTTTGCACTACACTTTAGGAAATGATGGAAACCAAGTTTAAGAGATATACAAATTTCCATCTAAAAACATATGAGTAGACAAAAATAGTCAACATGAATTCATAATTTTAAGGTTAAAAATAGAAGCATCCAAATATATGGGATGAAAATAAGTTTATACTTGTACGAATAACTGCCCATTTGAAGCATGATTTGCATTTTGTATTCCTTTGTCCTTGAATTCTATCGATGAACAATAAGGAGGACTAGTTGAATACATCATAGAAGAAGCATTAAAAGTGTAGAAGTTTGTTGAGAATATTAGGCAGATCCTTTTGAAAGTACAAGATACATTAAAGAAATCATAGGGAAAGAGTAAGGCCTAACATGATTGACACAAAACTAAGAAAATATTCAAAGTGGGAGAAGGATTTTTGTTATAGTGGAATAAAGACAGACTATATGGTCACAATAAGAAGATCAAGGCTCTATTGTATAGTCTTTTTGAACCATTAGAGAAGGTGGATATAATATATATAGATTGAATGTACTCTTGTATATGTGCATTTACATAGTAATGAATATGGAGAATCTAAAAGTATGTGTGTCTTCCATGTTGGATTAGGAGACTAAGAAGTAGATCCTACCTACCATATAAGACATAGCACTAAACGCTTTGGAAAATTTGGTAGAAGATATACTTTTTCTAAAGGTATCTAGAATTACCAAATAAGGGTAGCAAGAGCTCTAGTAGATGGGGTTGACAAAATGAATCTCAGTGATGTTAAAATTATACTATAGGGAGATAGTAAAGGAAAAAAACCCTAACTCATTCAATAAAACATATAAGGGACCAAAAGCCTCTAGAAGTGGGGACGTATGATTCACAATGCATCATTATGTAAGTTACCATTTACCTTGGTTGTTGAGTGGAAAAATTAAAGGAATTTGATTTCAAATGCCATTTTAGTTCTAGGTGCTTGTATGGATTTTTTGGTTATGAAACACTCCAAAGCCATTTTGAGATACCAAATGGTGCTTTTGGAGGGCAAACCATTGTTAACCTAGCTTCCAACCCCTTAATGTTGCTTCATAAGCTAATACCTTTCCAATGTCTCGAAAATCACCTCTATCACAACTTGTATGCAGAAGGTATGACCCCTATAAGTTAAGCAACCATTTTTATCACCATGATACCAAGTGGATGTGAGCTTAAACCCATTACTCACACATGCATAAGTTGAAGAATATTCTAAAAGGTACAATGTGCAACATAATTAAGCGTTCAGGCATGTGAAAACCATAACTCTAGATGGATATCAAAGTATGTGTAACTTAGGGTGCTAGGAAGAGAGGTTTTCACTTTTTAATATTTTAATTGTTCCATATTTGAGTAGAGAATGTAGGGTTGTTGTAGAGGAAGAAGATTACATAGTAGTTTTCGAAATCATAGCGTCCAAGAAAATTCCATAGTGAGTTCTCCATTTTCTCTATATCTAAATTTAATAATTGAATAAAGTAAGGTTTTATGTATCGAATATATGGGAACATGACAAGAAATATGGAAAGCAAGAGGCTTCCTCTGAGAAGCCTCAAGTTTAGATGGCATAAAATATGCCAATTCATAGCTAAATCATCACAAAATAATGGAAGAGGTAACTTTGCATAACAATATTAATATTGAAATTATTATTACATTTAAATTTAAGAGGAAATTGTGCTATGGTGAAGAAATAGGGGATAAAGGTAATTGAAGATATTGTATGTACAAGATCAACTCTCATCTGTAGGATCAAATGTATCTTTCCACATTTACTAGGGTAAATATGAAATTAGTGTTGAGAAAATAAGAACAAAATCTCATAAGCTTCATGGTAAAAAAAGTTGTTGGACAATTCTAAAAAGTTCATGTGTCTAAGAAAGTTTTCATCTTAGTCACACTAAAAGGTTTGAAAATGAAAAACATTTTTTCTTGAAATGTCATAAATACACATGTATTACATTAAAATTTTACAATATCCATTTCAAAAATAAACTTCATAACCTTTTAACTCATTAAAACTAGCAAAACCACATTAGTAAATGTGGTTGATATTCACCAAAGGAGTATAATTATGATTATTATGATTATTATTGTAGTTATTATTATGGTTACTATTACTAGTATTTAATATTACTACTATTATTAATTAATATTATTGTTAATTAATTTAATAACATTATTTATTAATAAATATTAATAATAATTAATTCGAGAAGAAAGCATACCAGGGATAGTCACCACAACTTCCTTTATAGTCTTACCAAGGAATGCTTCTGTAGTCTCCTTTAGTAATATTCTTAATATAAATATTGCTAATTATTAATATTATTAATTAATTTTAAACAAGAGATTGATATTAATATATTATATTAATATAAATATTAAATATAATATTTAATATAGTTTTTTTGTTACTGAAAAATTTTAATAGCATTTTTATTAACTTTAATTAATAATAATAATAATAATAATATGTTAGGTCCCTATAATACTAGTGATTCCCCGATTACTATTATCATTGTATCCCTTATTGCTATTGGTGCCCCTATTGTCCCCATATTGTTATTATTATGCCCCCATAGAATCTCACTATTGTTATTTTTGTGTCCTTATATTATTATTTTTAGGTTGTCTTTGGTTATATTGTGACCCCTTAGACTCCTATATATAGAAAGGAGGCTTTGTCATTTGTATCATCCAAGAATTATTCATTTGTGTAATGTAAAGGAGGTTTCCCCCTTGAAGAGGCTGATTTCTAAGTCATTGACCTATCTTTTCTATATTTTTGTGAACTGTTTTCATAACATTTGGTATGAGAGCTTGGATTCTAGGGTTTCGCTGCTCCAAATAAGTCATTGTGGAATTTTCACTATAACTTTTTTCTACTATGTTCCAGAAGCGAAAGAACAAACCCATTTGAGCTGAAATCTCTCTGAACCACAGGTCCCAATTTTCGATCTCGTCTATCTATATGTTCGGAGATATGATCCAAGGAAGTGAGAGTTTTTACAGGATCCCAAATTATATCTCAACCAAGTGACCTGCGGAAAATCGTCATAACTGTTTTTTTGAGCATCAGATTGAAATTTCGTAAGACACGTGGCACTTTGTACACACTCAGTCTACTGAACCAGTATATAATTAGGTCATTATGGGAGATTTCACATAACGCTTCATTGGAGAATCCAATCTTGATCAGAATTGTGCGGTTAGAAAGAGTGATCAGAGGGTTACCGTAGGAAGCAATTTCACACCTTGGAAATCCAAAATTATAGACATATAGTAGATTTAATATCGAGCTCCTACAAAGTGAAAAAAGGTGTGTAGTTTTTTTTTTTTGTATAAGTTTGGTTTGAAAAAATTATTTTGAAGGAATTCAAAGGGCATAGTGAAGCATTATTATCAGTAATGAAACCCCCGCAGAAAGAAAATGGAAACACCTAGTAAGAAACTTGAAAGCTCTAGCATGACTCATGAAGAAGAGGAAGAAATGCAACATGATATATCAAAATTATGGGACCAAGTGCAACAAATTTTACTCTCACAAAAAGTAACAGAAGCTAAGATGGATGGTTTAAAGAAAGACATAGAATCTAAGATGTATGGCGTGGAAGCTAAGATGGATGGTTTAAAGAAAGATGTAGAAGCTAATTGTATTGCATGGAAGCTAAGACGGATGGTTTAAGGAAAGGTGTGGAAACTAAGATGGAAGATTTGAAGACATATTTGACAAAGTTTCTACAATAAATGCTTACTAATGGCGAAAGGGTAGTAAAGGAAACTCATGATGAGAATAAAATAAACGTTAATCATGATTTCATAGACTCTAACATTGGATCGAAGAACCACCATGTTCCAAAGATCAATATGAGGAAGTTTGATGGTAAGGATCTTGTATCATGGATACTACAGATGGAGCAATTTTCCGATGTCCATATTATGCAAAACACACAAAAGGTACACATTGCAGCTTTATATTTGGAACCAAATCAGTTTGTATGGTATTGATGATTTTTCTCTCATAAACAAATTGTCACTTGGGCTATTTTTATGGATGAAATGATAGCACATTATCATGATAAAAAAAAAAAATCACTTTTTTTAAACAATTGATAAATCTCAAACAAAAGGGTTCAATGATGGATCACATTGAGGACATCCAAAAATTGAATAAGGGTAAAATATATTCCAGAGGAGCATAAGATTGATGTGTTCATAGGGACTTTAAAGGATAACATCCAACATGAGGTTCTCTTTTGGGAACCTGATTCATTGTAGAAGGCATTCAGGTTGGCAAGAAAAATGGAAAGAAATATTATGGCAACAAGGAAGTCTACTGCTCACAATCATAAAGATGGAGGTGTTGTTGCCCCTAGCTATCCATAACCTACATGGCTGACACCACAACAATTGGATGAAAAAAGGACCAAAGGGCTTTGTTATAGTTGTGATAGAAAATACACTAAAGGTCATAAGTGTGCTGAGAAGACATTATTTTACATAGATTGTGTAGAGGAGGAAGAAAAGGAACAAGAAACATCAAAATAAGAGGATATACACCAGGAACAAACCGTAGAAAAAGAAGAAATGAATTCGACCATATCTTGCAATGCATTGGCTAGAATTACCACTCTTCAAACTATCAAGATAAAGGGCATATCAAGAAGAAAAAGGTAATAGTGTTGATTGATTCGGGCAGTACCCATAATTTTATTCATTGTAAGATAGCCAAGGAATTGAATTGCTTCCTATATCCAGCACCAAAGTGTCAAGTGATGGTTGCAAGTGGAGGGATCATAAATTTCTTAGGAAAGTGCCATAATATCAAGCTATCCATGGGAGAATATGTATCGAATATCCCAATTCTTTCCATTCCAATGGGTGGTGTTGATGTTGTACTATGAGTCCAATGGCTACAATCATTAAGTCCAATAGCTTTTAATTTTCAAGAACGTTTCATGAAATTTTCTGCACAAGGAAAGGATGTTGAATTAAGGGGTATCTTAGGGAAATCAGGAAAGGTAATCAGCTCTAACATGATGATAAAGCTTCTAAAGAAAGAACAATGAGGCATAATTACACAATTATGTTCACTAGAGGTTCCCACATCGAAATCATCTATTTCTCCAGATCTCCAAAATGTTTGGGACAATCATTCCAAGGTATTTGAGACTCCCAAAGGCCTCCCACCTATTCGTGATCATGATCATGCTATTCATTTGATGTCAAGAAGTGTTCCTCCAAACATCAGGGCTTACAGATATCCTTATGCCCAAAAGAGTGAAATTGAACATATGGTTGCAGAAATGTTAGAGGTTGGTATAATTCAACCTAGTCAAAGTTCTTTCTCTGCTCCAGTATTATTGGTTCTCAAGAAGGATGGATCATGGCAGATGTGTCCAGATTATAGGGAGCTCAACAAGCTCACTATTAAACATAAATTTCCAATTCTTGTCTTTGATGAATTATTGGATGAATTGCATGTATCAATTTACTTCACCAAATTGGATCTTTATTCTGGATATCATCAAATCAGAATGAAGACTGAAGACATTCCAAACAGAGCATTTAGAACTCCTGAGGTTCATTATGAATTTTTGGACATGCCTTTTGGCCTTACCAATGCACCTCCTACATTTCAAGGTTTGATGAATTCCATTTTCAAACCCTTCCTTAGAAAAATTGTGTTAGTAATTTTTGATGATATACTAATCTACAGCAAGTCTTGGAAGGATCATGTTCAACATGTTGTCAGGGTGCTCCAACTATTGGAGGAGAAACAATTATATGCAAAGGCTCCAAATGTTTCTTTGTAGTACAAGTGGTGGAATATCTGGGTCATATTGTATCTCATGAAGGTGTTTAACGTAGACCTTAGCAAAATTAAAACCATTAAGGAATGGAAAATCCCCACATCCATAAAGAATCTGTGAGGATTTCTCGGGTTTACAAGGTATTATCGCAAGTTTGTTAAGAATTATGGGAGAATAGCAACATCTCTAAGAACATTATTGAAAAAATATGCATTTTCATGGACACCAGAAGCAATGAAGGCCTTTGAACATGTTAAAGAGGCAATGTGCCAAGCACCGGCCTTAGCTACACCAAACTTCACAAAAACCTTTATTGTGGCATGTGATGCCTTACGAAATCGAATTGGTGTTGTTTTAATGCAAAGAAGAAAGACCCATTGCTTTCGAAAGACGTCAATCAAAGGAAAGTATTTACACAAAGCTATTTATGAGAAGGAAATATTGGCAATACTACATGCACTTAAGAAATGGCAACCCTACCTAATGGGAAGACACTTCAAGGTAAAAACAAATCATGATAGTCTTAAACAATTTTTAGAACAAATATTATCTTCGGAAGAGTAGCAAAAATGGGTCACAAAGATGTTGGGTTATGACTTTGAAATCATCTACAAAAAAGGGAAGAAAAATGTTGTGGAAGATGCACTCTCAAGAAAGGATGAGGATTTGGAAGCATTTCTTTGCATCATTTCTATTATCCAACAAGATTGGATAAACGAAGCAAGGGATGAATGGAAGAATGACAAAGAAGTGTGGAAACTCATTCAAAAGGTATAACAAGATCCCAATACATCCAATACATTTAGCTGGAAAAATGATTCGTTATGGTACAAATATCAGTTATACCTATTTAAGAATTCCCAACTCAAATAAAAGATTCTTAGGGAATTGCACACCTCTCCCTTAGGAGGGAACTCAGGATTTCTAAAAACTTACCACAAGGTTAAGAAGGAATGTTTCTTTGATGGCCTTAAATCAAATATTCAAAAGATTGTGGCGGAATGTTTGGTTTGCTAGCAAAATAAAGTTGACACAATTAGGACCCATGGTCTATTACAACCTTTATCCATTCCAAGCCAACGTTGGGAGGAGGTTTCAATGGATTTTATCACAGGTTTACCCAACTCTAAAGGAAACAGCGTTATCATGGTGGTAGTTGACAGACTTACCAAGTATGCACACTTTTGTGCATTATCTCATCCATTTAAAGTGCATATAGTTTCTACTGCATTTATGGAAACAATTCAAAATCTACATGGAAACCCAAAGATTATTGTAAGCGACAGAGATCCTATTTTCACTGGAAATTTTTGGACAAAATGATTTTCTTCTCTTGGTACTCAATTAGCTCATAGCTCATCTTATCCTCCTCAAACTGATGGGAAAACTAAGATAGTAAACAAATTTTTGGATGGATATCTTCGTTGCTTTGTATCTGATAAACACACACAATGGGTCAAATGGTTGCCTCTAGCTGAATGGTGGTATAACACTTCCTTCCATTCTGCAACAAAAATGACCCCATTTATGGCACTTTATGGATATCATCCACCATCCATCACATCATATTTAAGAGAAAATTCTAAGGTTCAAGTAGTGTTATATCACATCGAGCATCGACAACAAGTTCTCCAACTATTAAAGGATAACCTCACCTTAGCGCAGAATAGAATGAAACAACAAGAAGATCGACATCGTAGTGAAATAAGTTTTGATGTAGGTGATTGGGTATTCCTATGGCTACAACCATATAAACAAATATCCGTCATGTAAGCTAAGAAGGATAATAAATTATCACTGAAGTATTATGGTCCGTATGAGGTTTTGCAAAAGATAGGTACTGTGGCATACAAATTGGAGCTTCCTGCAGCTTCCCGAGTGCACCTAGTTTTCCATGTTTCATGCTTAAAGAAGGTTATAGGTGACAAGCTCCCAGTTCAAACAATATTGCTAGAACTTGATGAGGAAGGAAAAATCATATTAGAACCTAAAGTAGTCAAAGAAACAAGAACTCAATAGCTACAAAATCGATCAATTTCAAAGTATCTCATCAAGTGGAAGAACTTACCCGTTGAAGATTCCACATGGGAGGATGAGAATTTTATACAGAATCATCCAAAACTACTCAAGGGTTGAAGACAACACCTTTTTGAAGGAGAGGGGCATGTTAGGTCCCTATAATACTACTGATTCCGCCATTACTATTTTCATTGTATCCCTTATTGTTATTGCTGTGCCCCTATTGTCCCCATATTGTTATTATTGTGCCCCATACAAGCCCACTATTGTTATTTTTGTGCCCTTATATTATTATTGTTAGATCGACTTGGCTATATTGTGACCCCTTAGACTCTTATATATATAAAGGAGGTTTTGTCACTTGTATCATCCAATAATTGTTCATTTGTTTAATGTAAAGGAGGTTGCCCCCTCGAAGAGGTTGATTTCTATGTCATTGATCTATCTTTTCTATCTTTTCTTGAGCTAGTTTCATAACATATTATTAATTAAATAATATTAAATTTAAGTTAATATTTATATAAATAAATATTTTCTAATATAATTAGCAATATTTATTAATTATGTTAATAAAGTATTTATTAATATAATATTATTAGTTAAATATTGTTATTAAATACTATTAATAATGTTAATTAATCAAATAATTATAATCTCAAAGGAATAACAAATCAAATGGATAAAAATTATAACCCCAAGGTATATAAACACTAACATTAAAACTATAAACCCTAAAATAAACATGGTTGACCATGGTTGATTTCCATACTGAGACAATCCTTGTCACAATGCGATGTTGGATGATGGTTGACCATGCTTGACAATGCTTGATTTTCATGTCGAGACAATATTTGTTGCAATGCGACATTCGACCATGGTTGACAATGGTTGATTTTAATATTGAGACAATCATTGTCATAATGCGACATTTGACCACAGTTGACCATGGTTGACTATGATTGACAATTGTTGACCATGATTGATATTATAAACTGAAGGGAATAATAAGCCCAAGGGATTATAAATCCAAGGGAATAATATTAAGCCTAAGGGACTAATATTATAAACCCAAGGTATAAAAGACTCTAAGAGAATATTATAAAAACTAAAATAAATATGGTTAGCCATGGTTGATTTTCATATTGAGACAATCTTTGTCACAATGTAGTTTTGGACCGTGGTTGGTTTTCATATCAACAAAAACATTGTGACAATGCAACATTCAACCATGGTTGACCATGATTGACCATGGAATATCATGTTTGATTTTATTAAAAAACTTTGACCATGGTTGATTTTTATATTCAGACAATCCTTGTCATAATGTGGCATACGACCATGCTTGACCATGCTTAACCAAGCTTGATTTTCAGATTGACTGAATCTTTGTCACAATGTGACATTGGACCATGGTTGACCATGGTTGATTCTCATATTGAGACAATAATATTAAACCCTAGGAATATGAACCCTTAGATTAATAAATCCATGGGATAAAAATTACGAACCCAAGGTATAGAAACCTTAAGTTAAATATTATAAATGTTAAAATAAATATAGTTGACCATATTTGATTTCCATATTGAGACAATCCTTGTCACAATGCAACATTGGTCAATGGTTGATTATGATTGACCATGATTAGTTTTAATATTGAGACAATCTTCGTCACACTACGACATTGGACCGTGGTTGACCATAGTTGATTTTCTTATTGAGACAATCACTGTCACAATGCAACATTTGACTATGATTGAGCATGGCCAAATATTATTGACCATGGTTGATGATGATTGATATTATAAACCCAAGGGATTGAAATTATAAATCTAAGGGAATAATAAACCCAAGGCATTAATAATAAAATCCCAAGGAATTATAAACGCAATGGAACAATATTAAACCTAAGGGATTAACAATATCAACCCAAGGTATATAAAATCCCTAAAATATTTATTTTAAACACTAAAATAAACATGGTTAACCATGGTTGCCCATGGTTTATTTTCATATTGAGAAAATCCTTTTCATAATGCAACATTAGACCATGGTTGAACATGATTAATCATGGTTGATTTTCATATCAAAACAATCTTTGTGAAAATGCAACTTTTGACCATGATTGACCATGGATGACCATGTTTCGCTTTATAAAATATGGCTGGCCATGGTTGACCAAGGTTGACCATGATTGACTGTGCTTGAGCATGGTTGACGACGATTATCATACTGAGACAATCTTTATCATAATGCGACATGGACCATGTTTGAGAAAATGATTGATTTTAATATTGAGACAAGCTTTGTCACAATGTGATGTTAGACCATGGCTGACCATGATTAACCATTGTTGACCACAATTTATTTTATAAAACATGGTTAACCATGGTGGACCATGGTTGAATAATATTAAACCCAAGAGACTAATGTTATAAACCCAAGGTAGATAACACTAAGTTAAATATTATAAACACTGAAATAAGCATTATTGACCATGGTTGATTTTCATATTCAGACAATCCTTGTCACAATGTGATTTTGGACTATGGCTGACCATGGTTGACCATGATTGATTTTGAAATCGACAAAATATTTGTCAAAATGTGGCATTCGACCATGGTTGACCATTGTTATTTCTCATATTGAGACAATAATATTAAACCATTAGATTAATAAACCTAAGGGATTGATATTATAAACCGAAGAATAATTAACCCTTAAATTAATAAATCCAAGGGATTGATATTATAAACCTAAAGGAATAATAAACCAAAGGCATATGAATTATAAACACAAGTTATATAAACCCTAATGTAAATATTATAAAACCAAAAATAAACATAGATAACCATATTGATTGCCATATTGAGAGAATCCTTGTCACAATATGGCATTGGACCATGGTCGACCATGCTTGACCATTTATTTTCATATTGAGACAATATTTGTCACAATTCGACATTGGACCATGGTTGACTTTCATATTCAGACAATCATTGTCACAATGCAATATTTGACCATGGTTGACCATGGCTGGCTATGATTGGCCATGGTTGACCATGATTGATATTATGCACCCAAAGGAATAATAAACCCAAGGGATTGATATTATAAACGCAAGAGAGTAATAAACCCAAGGGATTTATATTAAAACCCCAAGGGATTATGAACCCAAGGGACTAATATTATAAACCCAAGATATATAAACCGTAAGATAAATATTATAAACACTAAAATAAACATGGTTAACCATGGTTGAATTTCATATTGAGACAATGCTTGTCACAATGCAACATTTGACCCAGGTTGACCATGCTTAACCATGCTTGATTTTCATATCAACACAATCTTTGTGACAATGCGACGTTCGAGCATGGTTGACGAAGGTTTACCATGATTGACCATGGTTGAGCATGGTTGTCGATTATTACCATATTGAGAAAATCTTTGTCATAATGTGATGTTGGACCATGGCTGACCACGATTTATTTTATAAAACATGGTTAACCATGGTTGACCATCGTTGAATAATATTGAACCCAAGGCACAAATATTATAAACCCAAGGTATATAAACCCTAAGATAAATATTATAAACACTTGAAATAAACATCATTGATCATGAATGATTTTCATATTGAGAAAATCCTTTTCACAATGTGACGATGGATCATGGTTGACCATGCTTGATGATTTGTTTTCAAATTTATGGAATATTTGTCACAATGCGATGTTGGACCATGATTGAATTTACAAAACATGGTTGACAGTGATTGATAATATAAACACAAGGGAATAATAAACCCTAGGGATTAATAATAAAAACCCAAGGGATTATAAACCTAAGGGAATAATATTAAACCCTAGGAATATGATCCCTTATATTAATAAATCCAATGGATTGATATTATAAACCCAAGGGATAAAAATTATAAACCAAGGGTATATAAAAGCTAAGATAAATATTATAAACCCTGAAATAAACATGGTTGACCATGGTTGGACAATGTTAATCTCCATATTGACACAATCCTAGTCATAATGCAACGCTGGACCATGGTTGACCATGGATGATATTACAAACCCAAGGGAATAATAAACCCAAGCGAATAGTAAACCCAAGATATATAAACCCTAAGATAAATATTATAAACATTAAAATAAACATGGTTGACCATGCTTAGCCATGGTTGATTTTCATAACAAGACAATCTTTGTCACAATGTGACGTTTGACCATGGTTGAGCATGATTGACCCTGGATGACCATGTTTGATTTTATAAAATATGGTTGAATATGGTTGACCAAGGTTGACCATGGTTAACCATGGTTGACCATGGTTCAACATGATTATCATAGTGAGACAATGTTTTTCATAATGCAGTATTGGACCATTGTTGAAATAATGATTGATTTTCACATTAAGACAATCATTGTCATAATGCGATCTTCGACCATGGTTGACCATGATTGGTTTTATAAAGTATGGTTGACCATAATTGAATTTATAAAATGTGTTTGACCATTTGGTCGTGAATGATATTATAAACCCAAGGGAATAATAAACCCTTGGGATTAGTGCTAAAAACCCAAGGGACTATAAACCTAAGTGAATAATATTAAACCTTAGGAATACGAATGATTAATAAACCCAAGGGATTGATATTATAAACTCAAGGGATAAAAAATATAAACCAAAGGTATATAAACCCTAAAATAAATATTGTTTACCATGGTTGATTTCTATATTTAGGCAATCCTTGTCACAAGGTGATATTGGCCCATGGTTGACCATGAATGACCATGATCGATTTTCATATCGAGACAATCTTTGCCACAATGCAATGCTAGACCATGGTTTGTCATGATTGATTTCCATATAGAAACAATGTTTGTCACAGTGTGACGTTCAACTATGGTTGACCATGACTGACCATGGTTGACCATGTTTGATTTTATAAAACATGGTTGACCATTATTGACCATGGCTGACTATGGTTGACCATGATTGTCCTTGGTTGACCATCATAGTTGAACATGATGAAAGAGATTTTAATCAAGGTTGATCATGGTTAATGAAAGTCAACCATTGTCAATCATGGTCGACCATCATTGACGATAGTTAATCATGGTTTTCATATCGAGAAAATCTTTGTCACAATGCGACATTTGACCCCTATTGACCATGGTTGACCATGACTGACCATGTCTGATTTTATAAAACATGGTTGACCATGGTTGGCAATGGAAGAACATGGTTTAACATGATTATCCATGGTTGACCATCATAAATCATCATGATGAAAGAGATTTTACTTATGGTTCATCATGGTTGATGAAATTCAACCATGGTAAATTATGGTTGGCCATGGTTGACTCTGATTGACCAAAAGGACATTGATGATGGATGATCATATTCAAGCATGATTAACCATCATTGATCATGGGACTATGATTGCCCATGGTTGACCATGTATGCTTTTATAAAACATGGTTGACCATGATTAAACATGGCTAACCATGGTTCTCTATGATTATCCTTGGTTGACCATCATAGTTGAACATAATGACATTAGCCCCTTGGGTTTATAATATTAGCCCCTTAGGTTTAATATTATTCCCTTGGGTTCATAATCCCTTCAGGTTACTGAAATAAACATCAAACCCTAAGATTAATTTTATAAAACTTGGGATTAATATTATAAACCCAAGGGATTGATTTTATAAGCCCAAGGGATTATAAATCCAAGGGAATAAAATTGATCATAGGATTAATACTAAACCCATGAGTTTATTATTGAAAACCCAAGGGATTAATATTATAAACCCTATGAATAATATTCGCCTCTCAGAATATGAGCGCTTGGATTAATAAAGACAAGGGAATGATATTATAAACACAAAGGAGTAATAAACTCAAGTCACTAGTAAACCCTAGGGCTAATATTATAAACCCTTAGATTAACATGTTAACCATGGTCTATTAAAATCAATCCTCGTCAACCCTGGTCAATCATAGCAACGATGATCTGACGTGGCATTGTGACAAAGATTATTCTAGGGTTTATAATATTTATATTAGGGTTTATATACCTTTAGTTTATATTATTAATCCTTTTGTCTTAATATTATTCCGTTCGGTTCATAAGCCCTTGGGGTTCTAGTATTAATCCCTTGGGTTTATTATCCCCTTGGGTTTATAATATCAATCCATTTTGTTTATTAATCTAAGGCTTCATATTCCTAAGGTTTAATATTTTTCTCTTTGTTGACCATGGTTGGCTATGATTGACCATGGTTGACCACGATTGATAGTACAAGCTCAAGGGAATAATAAACCCAAGGGATTGATATTATAAACACAGGGGAATAGTAAACCCAGGGGATTAATACTAAAACCGCAAGGGATTATAAATCTAAGGGAATAATATTAAACCCAATGGACTAATATTATAAACCCAAGATATATAAACACTAAGATAAATATTATAAACACTAAAATAAGCATGGTTGACCATGGTTGATCTTCATATTGAGGCAATCCTTGTCACAATGTGATGTTGGACCATGCTTGCCCATGCTTCACCCTGACTCATTTTCATATCAAGACAATATCTGTCATGATGCGACGTTTGACCATGGTTGAGCATGATTGAACATTGATGACCATGTTTGATTTAATAAAACATGGTTGCACATGGTTGACCAAGGTTGACCATGATTAACTATGGTTGATGCTGATTATCATATTGAGGCAATGTTTGTAATAATGAAGCGTTGGACCATGGTTGAGATAATGATTGATTTTCATATTGAGATAATCATTGTCATGATGCGATGTTGGACCATGATTAACCGTGGTTGACCACGATTGATTTTATAAAATATGGTTTACCATGATTGGATTTATAAAACATGTTTGACCATGGTTGGTCATGTTTCATATTATAAACCATAGGCATTAATATTAAAATCCTAACGAACTCTAAAGCTAAGTGAATAATATTAAAACCTAGGAATATGAACCCTTCGATTAATAAACCCAAGGGATTGATATTATAAACCCAAGGGATAAAAATTATAAACCCAAGGTATATAAGCCCTAAAATAAACATGGTTGACTACGATTGATTTATGTATTGAGAGAATCCAAGTCACAATCTGACATTTGACCATGGTTGACCATGGATGACAATGAATTACTTTCATATAGAGACAATATTTGCCATAATGTGACATTGGACAATGGTTTATCATTGTTGATTTTCATATCGAGAAAATCTTTGTCACAATGCAACGTTCGACCACCATGTTTGATTTTATAAAACATGGTTGATCATGATTTACCATGGCTAACCACAGTTGACTATGATTGTTCTTGGTTGACCATCATGGTTGAACATGATGAAAGATATTTTAATCAAGGTTGATTATGGTTGACGAAATTCAACCATGGTTAATCATGGTTGACCATCATTGACCATGGATGATCATGGTTGACCATGGTTAATTTTTATAGCGAGACAATCTTTGTCACAATGTGATGTTCAACCATGATTGACCATGACTCATCATGTTTGATTTTATAACACATGGTTGACCATGACAAACTATAGTTGACTATGATTGGACATGGTTGACCATCATAGCTAATCATGATGAAAGGGATTTTAATTATGGTTCATCATGGTTGATGAAATTCAACCATGGTAAATCATGGTTGACGATGGTTGATTGTGGTTGACCATAAAGACATTGACCATGGTTGACCGTACTCAACAACGACTAACCATCGTTGATTATGGGACTATGATTGACCATCAATGACCATGGTTGACCATGATTGTCCATGGTTGCCAATCATAATTGAATGTGATGAAAGGCATTTTAATCAAGGTTGATCATGGTCGATGAAATTCAACCATGGTTAATCATGGTTGACCATTGTTGATCATGGTTGATCATGGCTGGTCGGGGTTAATTTTCATATCGAGACAATCTTTTTCACAATGTGACATTCGAACATGGTTGACCATGATTGGCCATGGATTAACATGTTTTATTTTATAAAACATGGTCGAGCATGGTTAACCATTGGAGACCATGGTTGACCATGATTTTCCATGGTTGATCATCTTAGGTGATTATAATGAAAGAGATTTAATTATGGTTCATCATGGTTGATGAAATTCAACCATGATAAATCATGGTCGACCATGGTTGATTGTGGTTGACCAAAAAGGCATTGAACATGGTCGACCATATTCAAGCATGATGAGCCACTATTGATCATGGTTCACCATAGAGACATTGATTAAACATTATGAACATGGTTGATGATGGTGGAGCATGCTTGACCATGTAAGACCATCATTGAATATGGTTGGCATGGTAGATGATGGTTGACATTGGTTGACGAAGGTTGAACATGGTTGAGCATGTTTGATTGATTAAAGATCATTTATTCATAGTAATTAATATTAATTCTAATAACGATGTTAATATGTTGATTAAAAATATAGTAATCCAAATATGGTTAAATTAATGGAGTTGTCTTTAGTGCGACTTTTTGGACTTTCCAGTGTCGTAATCTGGCGAAAACATTTGAGGTGAAATCTTGATTTGTGTTACTTAAACTGGTTTTTTGATTGTATATATCAATTCAGCACCCTGAAAAACCCTAGGGAATTTCAATTGTGCTGGGGTTACCCATTAAGCTTGTGATTTCAATAAATTACTGCCGGATTTTAGAGAAATTGGACAAAAAACCCACCAGAAAAACTTCCAAAAAGTCGCACTAAAGACAACTCGTAATTGAATGTTCAATATTATCTAATATTT
>APFE031516220.1:28754-59469 GCA_000404065.3 Pinus taeda | reverse complement strand
ATTGACCACGTAACAAGTTTTTTACGAGAACAAAGCCCTTTATACCATAAAAATTGATCCAGTTCTAAATATGAAGATTCAATACATACCTTTTGTAACAGCGGTACACCATGTAGATCAAAATATTGCTCCATCTAACGTATCCAATTTACCGGATCCTTGCCATCAAACTTCCTCATCTTGATTTTTCTTGATTTTAGGAGCTCCATCTTGAAATAGCTGTAACTCTATACTTTCAAATCTTTAAGTTCTAAAACTATGACCTATAGTATTCCTTTGTGTCCTCTTTCCAATTCCACCAGTCTGACCCCAATTGGATTCTCCAATGAAGAGTTATGCCAAATCTCCCACAGTCACCTAATTATAGACTAATTCAGTAGAGAGAACTTGTACGACGTGCCACGTGTCCCTGTTTTGACCTTTGTCTCTGAAAAACATATACAAGAAACTACAATCCATCCTCTTTCTGTACCTTCTTACGAAATGTCAATCTGATGCTCAGAGAGAAAGTTATGACGATTTTCCCCAGGTCACCTGTTTTGAATGTTATTCAGGATTTTGCAAAAGGACCAACTTCCTCAGATCATATCTCTGAAAATATAGCGCGAAAATCTATAAAATTTGGATCTGAGATTTAGCACGATGTCTTCTCAAATGGGTTTTTTTTTTCAACTTCTGAAACGTCGCAGAAAAAACGTTATAGCAAAAATGCCACAATGACCTGTTTGGAGCAGCGAAACCCTAAAATCCAAAGCTTTGATACCAAATGTTATGAAAGCAGCTCAAGAAAAGATAGAAAAGATAGATCAACACCTTAGAATTCAACCTCTTCTAGGGGGAAACCTCCTTTACATTACATAAATGAACAATTCTTTGATGATACAAATGAAAAGACCTCCTTTCTATACATAGGAGTCCAAGGGGTCATTATATAATCAGAGCCTACATAACAATAATAATGTAAGGGCACAATAATAACAATTGTGGGCTTCTATGGGGCACAATAGTAACAATATGGGCACTACATGGGTACATCAATATAATAAGAGGATTGTACTAATAATAATAAGGGGTTACACTAGTAGTATAGGGGCCTAACAGAAACATCTCCAACCCTATGGGTAACAGGTAGGGGAGAAACATCTATGATGCTATTTTCTAGAGATCCCTCAACCCTAGGAGCCCTCTATCTCAATTCCTCACCCCGAGAGCTCAAACAGGGGGGGAGAGTTGGCTCATTGTTCTCAATAAACGATGATCTTTGTAGATCATCAACATATCATCATGCTCATATATAGTAATCATCATTTCTCAATAACAGTTGTATCTTGTTCATATAAAACATCAAATCAAATATCATATTAGAGCAAAAATATACATATTATAAAAAGGATACCATAGTCATCCTCCCTCTCAAGGAGATTCCAACCACAAGCCTAAGATTGTCTCGTACAACAACATTGTCTTAATGAAGGTGTCTCAGACTCAGTTACAAGAAGGATTTCTTGTCAATCAATTTACACTCTTTGTCAGTGCAATGTATCCATGACATATCCGGAACTTTCTCAAACAGATTTCCAATGAACTTCTTCATCCTGCCTCATAGCTAGACATGCTAGCAACATCATACTCAACATCGGTCATGCTTAAAGATACATACCTTTAATCCAAAAAAATCATGGATAATATCATACTAAGGTAGCACTCATGTGTGCTCATCTATATCAATCACAGGCATTATCATAATGACGTCATTATGATTTAACCATTATGATTTATCCAAGCACTGTTCATTTATATCAATCAACTAAATCTAGTCAAACTCTTGTCGCACAAACTTTAATGGTTAAATCATAATGACATATCTATATGCATATCTTGGTCACCTACAAACACAAGTTTGGTATACATATTCATATTATAGTAAACATCAAACTTCCCTCCTCATCAAACTGTTTATTTTCTACTTCATGTTCGTAGGACTGGCATCCTTCATGTGACCATCCGATTTCATGCACAAAACTTCGTTTTTGTGTCATGCAGGCATAAATTCATCCATAAGTCTTCTTCTATGTGGTTTAGAGACTACAGTCGCACCCTTAGTCTTGATTTCGTACGACTGGGTCTTAGAGTAAGGGAAAACTCTCTCTTCTTAGATTAGAACTTTGTTGCAGACCAACAATATCAGATACTTGTCTATTCATTTCCATAAATCATACTTTAAGAATAAATAATATACATATAATGAAAATGATAATAGGAGTATGGATCTTATGGAGAGATTCTCCCTATGAATGGGAATCCATTTTAGTCATGTTTATTCAAGTCATCAACTTGTTTATAATATTGTCATGCATTAGCAAATCTGTTAGATGATAAAGTCGGACTGTATCACATATTCATAATGGTCATATATGTTAGCATCAATTACTTTACCATAAAATTAATATTTCATCAAGGTTTAGTGTAAAATAGTTAATAGGAGTATATTTCAAGAATCGTGATCACAACATTACTTCTTTGTCACTGTTAAACAATATTTTGTCACACCTCCTGCAATTCCCCGTGACATACCCCAAAGTGCTCGAGACATGACCATCATGTAGTGTACTAATCTAGATATGCAACTCAGATCTTCCCTAAAAAAATGATGGAAAAAATCCTTGAGCTTCCCTTGAAGGAAATGGATCTAAAACCCTAATTTTAGCATCAGCGCTCCCCTGATATTGAAAACCATGATGCTCACTAGTTGCACTACACTAGCCTCACGATGCCATCACGCTTTTGTCTTGGATATCAGTGATCATCCCTAAAAGGAATTTTTCCCAAAGAGGACAAGAAGCTTCATGATTTAGAGGCTTCTAGAACAACAAGCTGGAGATTGTTCAATGTGGATGAGGTCGATTTCTATCAACCTGGCCTTTTGGTCTTATCCCTATGAGCTAGCTCCTTGAGATGAGAGCCTTCTCCTATCTTTGGAGAGATCCTAACTCGTTTTCCCTGCATATATATTCATCTTCTCCCATTCCCAAATGGTTGGTGTTTGGCTATTTTCACCCTTATTTTGAGATTGTGCCTACATGCTACTCATTTGGCTTGGAGAAGGAGTGCTTGGAGAGCTTGAGCTTGGACTTGGACTTTCACTTAAGGTGAGCATATTGACTTCAAGGCTTGGTTGTATGCTTCCTCCTTTATTCTATTATTATATACAACTTCTAGTTCATTTTCCATAAATGTGTATGTTAATGCATCATCTATCTTAATACTCCTTGATCTGATAAGTAGGTTACTTTCAATTATGCTATTTGTACTTGCATGCTTTGTTCTATCTTGATCTCTTGTGCAGACATTTAAATATTGTGAGAAGTAGGACCGAGTCTGTGGTGTAAGCAATTCTAGGTCTTCAACAAAGGAGGATATTATAGCATCAGAACGAGGTAGGTCATATTCCTCTTCTTCTATTTCGATTGTGACTTAGGAAAGTGTCTAGTAGATTGTCATGTACGTTGCTAGTCCCACTCATTGGGCTAGAGGGATCATCTCTGTCCACAGAGAGGATTGCCTAGACAACAAAATGGCGACTCCATTGGGAAATTTATAACCCTTTCCATCCAATCCTTCACCTTGATACTATGATGAGTTTGACCAATCGTCAGTTTTTTTACTTGTTTGCTTCTCTGTAGCTATTTTAACTTACTGGTTATTGCTTGAGGACACTCATTTTGTTCTAGTCTTGAAGTTTTTTTATTTTCCCTCATTTTTCTCGCCCATCATGGGTTTAGTCTTAATAGTCGCAATGTCTCCACTATTTTTTTAATTACAGTTGCACTGATTACCCTTGTATCTCCCTTTTGCCTATAACAGGTGCGATGATCCCATAGGATAAGAAAAATTAGGGTTTTTCTTCTTTTTCTCAATCATTTTGCCTTATTTCAATGATTTTCTAGTGTGTCTACAATGTATTTTTCTTGGTTGTTATGCTTGTATGACTGCAATTTTCTCTTGACTTTGTTAATGTGTGTTTGAAGCTTCATTGCTTTCTAGGATTTCTAGGGCTTCTAGCTCACCCTCCACTCATTGTTTTGTCTACTTTTCAAATATTGATTTCTCCCGTTCAAGAGTCTTCCTGCAATCATGACATATTTTACAAGTTGATTTTGGTGCATTGGTGTGAAGTCGTTTTCATTAGTGTCGAGTCACGTTGATGCTTTGAATATTTTTTTAGTTCCATTGTCAAGCATAGATTACAAATTGTTTTCTTTGGTTGAGCTGAAAGAAAGTAACTGCCTTCATTCTTATGTTCCAAAAAGAAAAAGTGAAAGATCTTGTCATTTTAGTGTTTTTGAGATTTTTCTTACATTCAAAATCATAAAGTGAAAGAGATTTTCATTTTCATTGAGTTGATTGCATTTTCCTTTCCTCATTGCACTAGTTTGCATTGATTGAATCAAAGTGGAAGAAAATCATTATTGAGTCTTAGTGAAAGGAAAGTGATTTTTTTTTTCTAGGATCACATCTTGACATTGCATTTGTTAGTGAAATGAAAGATTAGATTTCATTTTTACATTTAGCATTGGGAAGAATTATGTTGATGCATTATTTGGTTATTTCTCTTCCTTCATCATTTTAGCCTTCATCGAATGAAAAGATTCCATTTTCATCATATAATTTCATTATAGGAACAAGTGACATCGTTGAGCCATCAAATTGAAAATTAATCGAAGATAAACTTAAAATTTACCTCAATTAATCTAAGGAGCATTTTTCACTTAACGCAAATATCTAGAGGTCTAGGCTAGAGACGTGTTCTGACGTATTTAAACATAGTAGTTGTCGTTAACTGCCTGCAGTGTATCCTGAGGGTGAAATCTTGTCCCAGTATGGAAGTATATATAAGGTGCTTCAGTACTTTCATGTATATAGGAGGCACTTCAGTATGATAAGTATATAAGGATACTCTCATTAAATAGTTGTACATTAGACAACGCTAACACGGACTTGTGATCCCCATACTGTTGTGTATATATTGGGAGACCCCATTAAGTTGATATCCTTTAGCCATAAGTAACCAAGTCAGCCGCCTTGTAAACGTGATACACCGAACACAACATTCGGGGCGATTGGCTATCGTACATTAAGTCCTTGGTTTTGGTTGGGGTGTATATTATGGTTCATAGATACTTGGTAAACCCTCTTGCCTAGATTACCCCTTTTTGATTTATTTTTGCTAAAGTTCTAAATCAATTAATTGACCATGGAACAACATCCTTGTTGTGGAAATACTCCTTAGTAGATATTAGGTTGATACTGATGACAACATTTCCTAAGTCTACCAGTCAAGGGACCCCCTTTGATGGGAATCCTAGTTCTTTTCCTTCTTTTGGAAATACTAGTGCTCTGTATATGGAAACGTTTTCCCTTCCAGGATTGACCATTGGTCTACCAGTTTGGTTATTTTTGACCTTGGTGATTCCAGGTGTCAAAACTTCTTTTAAAATGAGTTCTCCTCTTCCTGAACAACATCAACCTCATGTTGATCCTAGAATTGACCCCTTGCCTTCTTCGCCTATATCTTCACCTTGTTCTTCCTCTTCGCACGGTGAAAGTTTGGATTATGGTAACCAGGAGGCTAAGAAGAAGAAGAAGTGGATGAAGAAGAAGAAGCAAAATAAGCAAGGGGGAAACCAAACAACTATTGTTACCGATGCAACTAATCAAGAAAAATATTCCAACGAGCCCCAGAAAGTAAAATTCCCTTGCATGTTATGTAAGAGTGACCACCTTCTTCGGAATTGTCCTGGTATTCCCAAGGTATTAGAATTGTGGTCCACAGGTTCACATCAAACTTTGTCACCAGCCTCTGGAGATCATACTGGTGATAAAACTTCAACTAGTAATAGTAAAGCTCATGGGAAAAAGGGAAAAGTCAAATTTCCTTGTAAGTTGTGTGAAGGTAATCATCCCATTCACCTTTGTGCTCTTATGGATGAAGCTTACAAAGAGTTGGAAAACCTTACAACTTCTCAACCTCATCTTCTGATTGGTTATCAAAAGCTTTTCCCTGATCCTCCACTAGTTGATCCAACGATTGATCAAAAGTTATCTTTGGTCAACCCCACTCTCTCTGAAAGTGACTCTCCTGAGTTCGTTCTCGACCAACCATTGGTCAAGAAAACTATAGACTTGGTTCCACCTTCAGTTAACTGTACCTTTCTGGTAGAGAGTGAACCTGATATTTCTCAGGCTCTTCTGGTTTCTTCAGTTTCAAATTAACTTGAGGTAAATCCTCCTGTTCTTGAGGTGCATGAGAGAATTTCTCATATTCCCATCGGGCAAGACGGCAATTCTCAGGTTCCTATGACACCCCCTCTGATTAGTTTAGTCACTTCTTTTGATTGGAGTCGACTGGAAGGATATCATCTTCCATCTTATGTGCCTTTCCAAATTACAGTACAGGCTTACCATATGGATATACCTAGCACAGTCATAGACAAGGGTGCATCTGTTATCATTCTATTTTCAACTGCTTGGCAAGTTTTAGGTTCTCCTCATCTTGTCCCTGTCACCCAGAATATGTTAGATTTTAACAAAGGAACCAGTCAACTATTAGGGATCCTTCCTAAGTTACCTATTACTTGGGAGGAAAGACTGTCTATATAGACGTGATGGTTGTCCAAGGCCTGTTGGATTTTAATCTACTCCTTGGTCGTGACTATGCTTACGTCATGGGAGCTCTTGTCTCTTCCCTCTTTTGAGTGATGTGTTTCCCGCATGACGGAACCATTTTGATCATTGATCAACTTACATTCATTGGTCCTAAATCAACTCCCCTCAACCATCATACCTAAATGGTTCTTATGTGCAAGCGGTATCACCCTAGCCAAAAGTTAATTACGTGGCCACTTGTTCCATGCCCACATCTATTGATGATCTAGTAGGTGATGTAGTACATCATGCACTGGGGGCATTGGAGCTTGATTTTTCATTTGTATCTTGTCAGAGTTGGTCTGTTCAGCCCTTTGTCAGAGATCAAAACTCTTTCTTGCATGTCATTTTAGGTGTCCCATTCTACTCATTCACCTGCATTCCATTTAGGAGCATGCCATAACCTGACAAAAGGGCCTTACTTTTCATTCCCCTCATGTCTTGTACCTGCTAGCTTAGGTCTTTTCTTCAATGTTTATTAGAGTCCATGACAGCCAATGTGTCATCTTTTAATAGGTAAAGAGTCATATACATCATAGGTCTAGGGTTACACAAAGTGAGTCATTAAAGTGTCCATAAGGTTAGCAGGCCAGAGGGAGGCTCTACACATGTTTTTCTTGGCAAGTTTCATTGTCACATTGATGGATTATGACTGTTCTTCAAAACTCTGTTTTGAAGAAAAGTCAATATTTTGTGTTTATGTAATATTTTCAAAAGTTCTTCAGTTATTCAGTTCTCCAGGCGCAGCCCTGGTCTCCTTAGCCAAATTCCATGTCAGCTACCCCTGCAAAAATTTACCAAAAATTCTATCATTTTAGTCCAAAATTCAAAAAGGAAATGTGAATACAGAGTTACATTAAATTGTGAAAAGTGCCAAAAATAAAACATTATAAAATGGGTTTTGGAGAACCAAAAATCAAAACCATGTCTCCAATGTATTTATAACAAGTTCTCCAAGAGGTTCAAAGTCATTTTGAATGCCAAACACCAAGAGGGAACAATTCAAGGCGAATTTGGTGAGTCGGCGCACAGTTTGGGTGGAATTGGTTGAAGTTGGGCAGTCGCGACGCACCCATTGAGCGCGGCGCACAAAGCTGCAACACACAGTGTGTTTTCTCAAAGGTGCAATGCACCCACACGACATGACGCACTTGACCTCCCACACAAAAATTCATCACAGCTTCATCAAAATCAACTCATTGAGCCTTGTTCATCATTTGAAAAGCATTTTGCTATGTTAAGGGGTCAAAGGAGGTCAGCTGGAGGTTTGGAGGAGCAAGTTTTTATTTAAAGAGCCAAAACACTATTTGAAAGGCTACGCGGCGCACCAGAGGAGGTCGTGACGCACAGAGGGCAGCATCACAACGAAAATTTCCACTGTCGCGGCGCACCAGAAGCGCGTGGTGCACTAGGTTCTTGGCGCGGCACACACACCAAAATTGGCCGAATTGTCATCTAAACTTTTGGATTTTCTAGGTCGGGTTGCTATCTCAATGTTTCATCCATTTTATGCTAGTATGATGATGATTTATCACTACTAAAGGTTGCAATAAAAACTCTCAAACCTTACCTCTCAAAGTCATCAAGCCAATTGTTTTTAGGGTTTCCAAAATTGTTTGCCACCAAGTATATCCTTTTTCCCTCATTTTCTTCTCCCCTTAACTCCATTTTTTCTCAAATCCTATTGCTTCTTCCTATCCCCTAAAAATTATTACCTCCCTATCCCCAATTCCCTTCTACCCATTGTCAAATGTAAAAACCCAAACCCTACCTCATATGGATTTCCCAACCCTCCTACATGTCCCTAAACATAATTTCTCCCCATAAGTCCCTCATCCCTTCATATTATTCCCTTTCCTAACACTCCCTGGTTACATTTTCCCTTGGTGGCAGATTTCAACATATCTTAACAGCAGTCCGACATAGTTTTGTCACCAACAGTCATTTCTCCAAAACAACAGTTTCATACATCAGCAGTCATTCAAGGCAGTTTGTATATTAGTAGTGATGTTGTCTGGTCATTCATCTGAATATGAAGTAGAAACTCAAAGTGACTCATCCACTGAGCTTAATGTGCCGAGAAGGCCGCGAAAGGGTGGCAGACATGTCAGAGAAGAGCCTACTTCCTTAACTCAATTGCAGGCTTGCCCGCTTGCGATGACATGCTTTCATCAGATGTCATGCTTTCAATATTGTGAGATGGTCACTCAAATTTAGCATCATCAAGAGTTAGTTCGGTTATTTTTTTTACATTTGCATGATAATCATGTTACTCTTGTTGGAGTAGACTTTACCTTAACACCAGAAACCATCTCTTAGGCCACCGGGATACCAAACATAGGGGAAGATTGGAACAAAGGGCAGCAGCTGGATAGATCATATTATGAACCTTACATCAGGCCTAGCTATTTGAGGCAGCTCAGGAGAGTATTCCCTTTTCAGTTTCTAAAGGAATCTTATGCGCCGTTGATGAGACTCATTATCAGATACTTCAGTTGTGAAGGTCGCTTCTCGTGCCTCTATGCATACCATATTAGGCTATTGATTCATTTCACAAGAGTGAAATTCATGAACATTCCATATTTTATGTACCAAAACATCAAGAGGATGACCACTCTTGTGCGGAGGAAGAGTCCAGCACAGCAGCACAACAACATTTATCATTATGCACTCATCAATATCATTGTTGTACATCAGCTTGGCCTGTAGGGTATCACATGGGAAGACTTCATCTCCCGTGAGTTTTTCATAGCTTCAGCGGCTCATCAGGAGGTGGTTCATGATCCAGCTGAACCTTCACAGCATCATGGAGGTTAGGAGGCAAAGACTACCATTGTGCTGACATATGTCACTTATCAGAGAGGCATGAGGGGATTGTTTACAGCAACACGATGAGTACTATCTCCACCTGGGGTGGAAGGGGTCTCATTGCCGTCATCGGCATCACAAGTGCAGGTACAGGACCGAGGTAAGAGGCCAATGCAGGAGGAGGGGCCTTCAGGTGGGCAAGAGACTGACTTCATTCTCATTCAGGACGACGATACCGACAGGGGCCTGCAAAGTGCACATCTTAGAGAGGTCATTCAGGAGCAACAAACAAAGATAAATGCCTTATCCATCAACTTGGAGAGGGCTAAGTGGATCATCAAATACTTATAGCAGAAGAACAAACAACTTGAAGACCAGTAGGAGATCATGTAGTTGCAAAACATCTGCGAGAATAGCCAACATTGCAGCCAACAAAGAAGGGTGTTGAAGAGGTCAATATCAGAACAGTGGCCAATCCAAAGATGGTAAAATTGTCGAAAGCATTGCCACCAAAGGTAAAAGCCAAATATATCAGTTTGTTGTCATCTTTTGCTGATGTGTTTGCTTGGGATTATTCTGATTTGAAGACATATGATACCAATATAATTCAGCATACCATCCCTATCAAGCCTAATCAAAAACCTTTCAGACAAAAGTTGAGAAGGCTCAATCCAAAACTTCTACCATCAATTGAGAAGGAGATAAACAGGTTGTACAAATCAGGAATCATTATTCCCATCCATTTTTCTGATTGGATCTCTAATTTGGTGCTTGTACGAAAGAAAACAGGCGAGATTCGCTTGTGCATTGATTTTAGAAATCTGAATAAAGTTTCAGTGAAGGACAATTACCCACTGCCCAAAATGGATCATATACTTCAACGAGTAGTTGGAGCATCTTGGATGTCACTACTCAATGGTTGTTCTAGATATAACCAAATTTTGGTCCATGAAGATGACCGAGAGAAAACAACGTTCACCACTCCGTGGGGAACCTTTCATTACGCCAAAATGCCTTTCTATTTGAAAAACGCGAGTGCCACTTTTCAGCGAGCAATGGACTTGGCTTTCACAAATGAGAAGGATATCTTTTTGGTTGTGTACCTCGATGATTTGACCGTGTTTTCCAAATCAGATGAAGAACACTTGTATCATTTGAAAATTGTCTTTCAAAAGTGCAGGAAATATGGTGTGTCGTTGAATCCAAAGAAGAGTTTGTTTGCCATGGATGAGGGCAAACTACTTGGGCACATCATATCGAAAGATAGCATTCGTATTGATCCAGCACGTGTGGAAGCAATTCAACACATTGACCTGCCCCGCAATAAGAAGGAGATTCAATCATTTAATGGTAATATGAATTTTCTGTGCCGCTTTGTTCCTAATCTTGCTGAACATCTAAGAGAGATTACAAACATGCTTAAGAAGGACAGCCAAGTGACATGGACGAAAGAGGCTGTAAAATCTTTCACATTAGTCAAATTAGCTCTTTCTTCAGCTTTGGTTCTAATCAGCTTGGACTACACTCAGGATTTTATATTGTTTTCTTTTGTCTCGGAGCATACAATAGCAGCTGTCTTAATGCATAAAAGAGATGACTATGAAAGACCAATTGCTTTTTTCAGCCGAACTATAAGAGACGCAGCGCTGAAATACAACATCATTTAAAAACAAGCTCTTGCACTTGTGAAGGCATTAAAATATTTTTGGGTATATATTTTGCATTCTCATATTTTGTCTTATGTTCCTAACGTTGCTGTCAAGGATGTTTTAGTGCAGACCGATCTAGAAGGAAGATGAGGCAAGTGGATTGTAGCCTTGTTGGAGTATGATGTGGAGATAAATCCCACCAAGCTTGTTAAAGGTCAGGGATTGGAAAAGTTAATGGCTGAAACAAACTTGCACGCCTTAGACATAAATCTAATCGCTGCTCTGTCCGATGAAAATGAGGAAGGTTCGTCAATTCAGGTATCCGAAATGTTTGTTCTTTCCCCGTGGTATTCAGATATCATATATGTGCTACAAAATTTGTCACCACCACCCGGCATGGCTGGAAAAAAAGGTAGAACTCTCAAATTGAAGGCTGCAAATTTTTGTATTTTAAATTCTGCACTTTATTGGAAAGATCCCAGTGGTGTTTTGTTGAATTGTTTGGTGGAAGGAGAAGCACAGCTAGTCATGGAGGATTTCCATAAAGGAGATTGTGGCGGTCACCTCTTTTGGAAAACAACGGCAAACAAAATTCTCTGTGCAGGATACTATTGGCCAACATTGTTTGCTGATGTATATAAAGTGGTCAAGAGCTGTCATCAATGTCAAATTTTTGAAGGAAGACAGAAATTACAGCCTTTGCTGCTTAAGCCCATTGAGGTGAGTGCCCCTTTTCAGCAGTGGCGGTTGGATTTCATTGGTGAAATTCATCCCGCTTCTTCAGGTCAGCATCGATGGATTCTCATGGCAATAGATTATTTCAAGAAATGGATTGAAGCAATTCCCACTAAACAAGCTACGGATGTGGTAATTATTTCATTCCTTGAGAATAATATCTTGTCTCGTTTTGGTTGCCCAAATAAGTTAATCACTGACAACGCAACAACTTTTAATTCGAAGAGGATGATTGAGTTTGTAACAAGTATAAAATCATTTTGGGTCACTCAACCACTTATCATCTGCAAGGAAATGGTTTGGCGGAGTCATATAATAAATCTTTAGTCAACATCATCAAAAAGCTGCTGGAAGTTAACAAGAAAAGTTGGCATAAGAAGTTGGTCAATGCACTTTGGGCAGATTGGGTCAGCCAAAAGAAATCCATTAGTATGTCACCATTTGAGCTTTTTTATGGAGTTGATACGGTGTTTCCTACCTCTCTAGCAGTGCCAATAGTCAAACTTCTTTAGGAGGCTGGCAGTGAGGAAGATCCTATGCAGCGACGATTAAATCAAATGGTCCATTTGCAGAAGACACGAGAAGAGGTTTTCCAAAATACATCCAAATTGGAGGAGAAGATTAAGAAAATATATGACAGAAAAGCGAAGGCAGATGGATTCCAATTAGAGGAAGTGGTGCTGAAGTGGGATGCAAGGAATGAGAACAAGGGTAAGCACGGTAAGTTCGAAAATCTATGGAAAGGTCCTTTCAAAATTGCTGCATATCGTGGTCAGAATGCCTTCCTTCTGAAAGAGATGAATGGGGAAGAATGTCCTGGAGGGCCGGTCAATGGTAGGTTGCTCAAAAGGTATCATTTCTGAGTTATTTTTGCTATCCACATTGTCACTGTACATACCATTTAATTTCAGTTTCATTGCAAGTGTGTAATGGAATATTTTCTTCAGTCTGGGGCCCAAAGTGAAGGCTATAATTCTAAAGAAAAATTTCAGTTTTGAGTTCAGTTTCTCAATTCAGTTTTTCAGTCATTTTAGTTGAGTTGAGTCAAGTTTTCAGTCAATAAATAAGTCACAAAGTCTGGTGTTACTTTGTCAAAATAATGGACTCCATAGCCCAATGGACGAAGGCACTGTCTAGCTCATCCAGAGATCTGTCGTTCTTGGCACCTCCTAGGAGCTACCATCCCCATTGGAACCAATGTTAGAGTCGGTCTGTTCAGCCCTTCGTCAGAGATCAAAACTCTTTCTTTCATGTCATTTTAGGTGTCCCATTCTGCTCATTCACCTGCATTCCATTGAGGAGCATGCCATAACCTGACGAAAGGGCCTTTCTTTTCATTCCCCTCATGTCTTGTACCTACTGGCTTAGGTCTTTTCTTCAATGTTCATTAGAGTCCGTGACAACCAATGTGTCCTCTTTTAATAGGTAAAGATTCATATACATCATAGGTCTAGGGTTACACAGAGTGAGTCATTAAAGTTTCCATAAGGTCAGCAGGCCAGAGGGAGGCTCTACACATGTTTTGCTTTGCAAGTTTCATTGTCACATTGATGGATTACGACTGTTCTTCAAAACTCTATTTTGAAGAAAAGTCAATATTTTGTGTTCTTGTAATATTTTCCAAAAAGTTCTTTGGTTATTCAATTCTCCCGGCGCAGCCCTGGTCTCCTTAGCCAAATTCTATGTCATCTACCCCTGCAAAAATTTACCAAAAATTCTATCATTTTAGTCCAAAATTCAAAAAGGAAATGTGAATACAGAGTTACATTAAATTGTGAAAAGTGCCAAAAATAAAACATTATAAAATGGGTTTTGGAGAACCAAAAATCAAATCCATGTCTCCAATGTATTTATAACAAGTTCTCCAAGAGGTCAACGTCATTTTGAATGCCAAACACCAAGAGGGAACAATTCAAGGCAAATTTGGTGAGCAAGCGCACGATTCGGGTGGATTTGGTTGAAGTTGGGCAGTCGCAGCGCACACAAGAGGAGGCGTGGTGCACCCATTGAGCGTGGTGCATAGAGCTGCAACACACAGTGTGTTTTCTCAAAGGCGCGGTGCACAGGACCTCCCACACAGAAATTCATCCCGGTTTCATCAAGATCAACTCATTAAGCCTTGTTCGTCATTTGAAACGCATTTTGCTATGTTAAGGGGTCAAAGGAGTTCAATTGGAGGTGTGGAGGAGCAAGTTTTTATTTGAAGAGCTAAACCACTGTTTGAAAGGCTGTGCGGCGCACCAGAAGAGGTCGTGGCACACACAAGCTGCGCGGCGCATAGAGGGCAGCATCACAGTGAAAATTTTCACTGTCGCGGTGCACTAGAAGCGCGCGGCACACTAGGTTCTTGGCGCAGCGCACACACCAAAATTGCCCGAATTGCCATCAAAACTTTTGGATTTTCTAGGTAGGGTTGCTATCTCAATGTTTCATCCATTTCATGCTAGTACGATGATGATTTATGGCTGCTAAAGGTTGCAATAAAACTCTCAAACCTTACCTCTCAAAGTCATCAAGCCAATTGCTATTAAGGTTTTAAAAAATTGTTTGTCACCAAGTATATCCTTTTTCCATCATTTTCTTCTCCCCTTGACTCCATTTGTCCCCAAATCCTATTGCTCCCTATCCCCTAAAAATTATTACATCCCTATCCCCAATTCCCTTCTACCCATTGTCAAATGTAAAAACCCTCACCCTACCTCATATACATTTCCCAAACCCTCTTACATGTCCCTAAACATAATTCCTCCCCATAAGTCCCTCATCCCTTCATATCATTCCCTTTCCTAACACTCCCTGGTTACATTTTCCCTTGGTGGTAGATTTCAACACATCTTAACAGCAGTTTCATACATCAGCAGTCATTCAAGGCAGTTTGTATATCAGCAGTGATGTCGTCTGGTCATTCATCTGAATATGAAGTAGAAACTCAAAGTGACTCATCCACTGAGCTTAATGTGCCAAGAAGGCCGCGAAAGGGTGGCAGACATGTCAGAGAAGAGCCTACTTCCTTAACTCAATTGCAGGCCTGCCCGCTTGCGATGACATGCTTTCAGTAGATGTCATGCTTTCAATATTGTGAGATGATCGCTCAAATTCAGCATCATCAAGAGTTAGTTCGGTTATTTGTTTTACATTTGCATGATAATCATGTTACTCTTGTTGGAGTAGGCTTTAACTTGACACCAGAGACCATCTCTCAGGCCACCGGGATACCGAACATAGGGGAAGAGTGGAACAAAGGGCAGCAGCTGGATAGATCATATTATGAACCTTACATCAGGCCTAGCTATTTGAGGCAGCTCAGGAGAGTATTCCCATTTCAATTTCTGAAGGAATCTTATGCACCGTTGATGAGACTCATCATCAGATACTTCAGTTGTGAAGGTCGCTTCTCGCGCCTCTATGCATACCATATGAGGCTATTGATGCATTTCACAAGAGTGAAATTCATGAACATTCCATATTTTATGTACCAAAACATCAAGAGGATGACCACTCTTGTGCGGAGGAAGAGTCCAGCACAACAACATTTATCATTATGCACTCATCAAGATCATTGTTGTACATCAGCTTGGCCTGCAGGGTATCACATGGGAAGACTTCATCTCCCATGAGTTCTTCATAGCTTCAGCGGCTCATTAGGAAGTGGTTCATGATCTGAGTGAACATTCACAGCAGCATGGAGGTCAGGAGGCAGAGACTACCATTGTGCCTACATATGTCACTTATCAAAGAGGCATGAGGGGATCGTTTGCAGCAGCACGACGAGTACTATCTCCACTTGGGGTGGAAGGGGTCTCGTTGCTGTCATCAGTAGCACAAGTGCAGGTACAAGACCAAGGAAAGAGACCAATGTAGGAGGAGGGGCCTTTAGGTGGGCAAGAGACTGACTTCATTCTCATTCAGGATGACGATACCGACAAGGGCCCGCAAAGTGCACATCTTAGAGAGGTCATTCAGGAGCAACAAATAGAGATCAATGCCTTATCCCTCAACTTGGAGAGGGCTAAGTGGATCATCAAATACTTAGAGTAGAGGAACAAACAGCTTGAAGACCAGCAAGAGATCATGGAGTTGCAAAACATCCGCGAGAATCGCCAAGCTACCCAACAGAGGAGGATTGAGCTCACTTCATTGGAGCAAGTGATTAATGATGACCGGGAGTCTTGGCTCGAGTGAATCAACATCCACCTAGAGAGGCTGTTGGAAAAGGCCGACAAGGACAATGCATTATTGAGGCATATGGTTGTCCATTACAGGGCACGCAATATGAGTTCCAAGGCTCGGATCAGGAGCCTAAAGGCGAAATTGAGGAAGGCGACAAAAAGACAAAAGAGGCAAAAAGAGCAATATCGACTTCGAATCTTCGCTGAGGCCTCTTTGACCCAGTATGACATGTGATGAACAAGGTACATTCCAAATTTCAAGGAATTTGGAGCACATTTTTTCATTTTGAAATTTTTGGGGCAAAAAAAGGCTTTTTCTCCCTGTGCGCAGCGCCACGTGGCGCGCACTTTTCCTAGGGAGCTTCAAATAGAAAAAAATTTATATTTCTGGGTTTTTTTATGGAACGTTATGTATTCTTATGGATTACCTAAGGATTTCATCAAGTTCTGGGTCCCCAAAAGGTCAAAAAACATTCAAAAAATGACCTCACTGCCCCTATTTTGACACACAGGAAGCAGCCTTGGGAGAATGCACTTTTGGAGGGGCAAATAGACACCAAATTGGAAAATTCCACTTGGGTTGGAAAGTAGACAGGTAGGGCTTTCCAAAAAGAACACGTGGGCTCAATTTGGACTTCAGGAAGTGCCTCAAACTCAGCCTCAAAGTGGCGCGACGCACAGAGATTTTGGCGCGGCGCACAAAATATTTCTGCCCAATTTTTCACCTTCCACCTTAGAAATTCGGCCAGTTTAACTAGTTTTGCTTCTTGATGTAATTTTTGATCTATCTTGATGTAATTGGGTAAACATGATGTAATTTTGGAACTTATTTACTTGTTCTAGATGATTCATTCACTAAAAAGTGAAAATTAAATGAATGAATCAGTTTCCTAACTTATAGAGGCAAGTTGTTTTGATTGCCTAGACTTCAGTACTTGGTTTAGAATCAGTTGGATCAGCTCCTAGAATGATGAGATCGACCCCTAGAGGCAAGGGAATGGTTTGGGCTAGCCTATATCATGTATTCTCTTAGTCATTTTCAGGGTTGGACACTTGGGATTGCTTTGGCATACTATTGTACATATTATCTCTGCATTTTTGGCTAAGGAAAGACTAGGGTTTTGCAGCACTGTTTGGGATCCATGTGGCTTTATGTTTTGATGGTGTGCTTATTTCAGTAATTGTAAGTTGTTATGTGTATCATTTTCCTTCTATCATCTTCTGCAATTGAACAAATGAAGTGTTAAGGTAGAATCCATAGATTGTTATGCTCTACCTTTAAGTTTGTTTGGTTTTCCATGTTTTCATCTGTTTAAGGAGAATCCTTGAAACCTTATTGCTCTCCTTAGCTCCTCACCATTTTGATCTACCCATTCATTCCCTTTAAAAGCATCAAGACAATCGCCTTCCTTGCCCCATTCAGACCTCTGCAAAAACTGTGCCTCAATCCCCAAGCCCAAATTTGCCTTTCCCTGTTTCAACACAAAAACTCCTAGAAACTCAAATAAAACCTTTGTACTGCATACCTAGCCTAAAATTAGCTTTTGTTTAGTCATCTCGAGCCTCATTGATTATCTTTGTCGAGATTGACCCAGAGAGAGCCCTCTCCTGTCCTCGTAGGGATAGGTACGAGGCTGAGCGTGGTTTGATGTAGACCTAGAATCTTGCCTTTCCAGCCTGAGGCAAATCTAGGCTCTAACATTATGGACAGGTAGTGGAAGGCAGGTACACTGGTGTAAATGGAGGACTTTGAGCGGCGTTGACTGCAAATTTTGGAGGTGGTTGGTGGTTGGGAGCACAAGTTGGTTGACCTTCATCGTTCAGTTTGGTGCATGCATGTGTTCGCAGAATAGAATGACAAAATGATTTCTTTTGTTTTATGTACAAAGTCAAGGATTTGGTGGGTTTCAGGATTTGGATGGATGGTGTCAGTGCGAAGATTTGATGTTTTGTCATTTAGTGGGAGGTGCTAAGCGGTTTTTATCGTACCACTCACCGAAGGGGGTTGGTATTCGGGCTCATCCACACGATTCCATACGATGAGCGACACGTGGCGAGGGCATTGTTCACAAAACCGCTTCATGATCATGTGCTAATGTTCGGTCGCAGAGGGTCGTGTGATATGCACGATAGTCGTCGAATTTGGAGGGCTTGATAGGATGGCTATCAGGGAGGTAATGGTGAAGGGAGTTTAATGAGGGCAGACCCAATGCAATTAAATATTTTTTAATCATATCCGGAGCCATGGGATTGGTCGGGAAAGTTATTAATTAACTGTGGGGGTTAATTGATCTTTTTTTAATATGGCAGTGGTCGGGGTTCTTAATTAGTTACAAATTAACTAATTAATCCCCATTAATAGTGTATTATGGTTATATTTAACCGAGGGGCGGGATATATAAGTTTTTGGGGTTTTTACATATTTATAATAATTACGGGAATGGGTGAATTTTTATAGGGAATTACTTAATAACATAAATTAGCAGTTAATATGAAATTGAGCAGAAAAAGTGCTAAGTCTAAAACATCTTCATGTGTGTATTTGAAACTTAGGCTAAGTGAATAATGAGGGTTTTTTATGGAAAATATATTAATTTCCCTAAGTAAAATATGATTTTATTTAGGGAAAACTTTATGAAGGGAGTGAATGACTTATAAAGGGGTACGATGATTGATGAATGGGCTTAAGTACTTAGGCATTTATAAATTATTGGGTTGAGGGTCCAGTCCCTCTAGAAGTCAGATAAATGCTCTGAGCCCTTCTAGTTTGATAGACACCTTGGCACTTGGGGGAAATTAGTGAAAATTTAGGAGAAATGAGTAGGGGAGTTAATTATTTTGACTTTTCTTGCTTAATGTGCCTTTCATGTGATACATGCCTTTGCTTTATGATGAAAGTAAAAATATTTTCACATTTTAGACATATCATTCATCACGTATTATTTTGCAACCATCATCTACTTACCCTACCTACTTAACCTAACATTTTTACTTCTTTATTAGGGTGCATTTAGACTGGCAAGCCCTTATCAAACTTTCTTTTCTTTTACATGGTGATGGCCTATTTAAGTCTACACTTATTACATCCAATGGCTCAGATTAAACTGTTGAGCTCATTTTTTCACTCTACATATCTACTTATCTGCTAAGATTACACTGTTTGGTCAAATCTTTATTCTCTATTTCTACAACATGAAATTGAAATATGAACTAGCTAAGTTTACACTTTTTGACTATTCATGAATTGTGGCATTGGTAACAAATTGCACAAAATTGTTTATTACACAAAAGTAAAAAAGTAGTGGCATTTAGACTTGAACACTTTCCTGGTCTTTCTTTTTGTTGGGGTTCATTTTCTTTCATTTTTTGACCATCTTTTTATTCTTTTCACCCTTTGATTTTTCTTCTAGGGTATACCCTCTTTACATTTTTTAAATTTTTTGATTTTTTACAAATATGGAAAACCTTTGCAACAAGTAAATGTATGAACATATTACATAGCTTGTCAAGTCAATCATGATATATGACACCTATTGGTATAGGGGCATAACAGTAAGTATTAAATCCATAGGATATGCAATTAGACCCTATAATATAGGTGATGATGGGTATGTAGAGAGTAACCCGTGGTTAATGGTCATCCTCAAAAAATATTTTGATGCAAGCTCATGCCCAAAATCCAAATTAAATATTATATGGGTCAGAACAGAGGTCGATATTTCAAACCCTATCCATTTGTGTGAAAGAGGAAATGGCTAAAAAATAATTCAATTTTCTTAAAATATGGCTTGGAGCCACTTGCAACAAATAGATTAGATGATATAATTTGAAATCGCATTATTTTCTCTTTAGATCTATAAATAGAAATAAAAGATATGACAACCCATGTTTTTCCACAATTTTTTTTTAAGGTTGACAAGGTTTTAATGTTGAGATAAAGGAGGCCTCCCATGATACTATCACGCCAAATATTGATATGCTCATTATTTCTTGGAAACAAAGTTAATTAAGATTAGAGATGGAAAACAACATTGATAATCCTCTAGACTTGTGAACCTTTTCTAACTATTATGACCTGATCAAGGCAATTACCTCACACTCCTAGATTCTTCCTATGAATGACTTGATTCCACCAATCATACTTATAAATAAGCTACTAAAACAATTTATATTGAATTTATAGCTAAGGGATTCTACCATGATGATATACATGAAATTTAATAAGGGCCAACCCTAACAAAGTCCTAACACAAAAAATGCATATAGAACCCATTGCATAAAGGAGAAAACAAAAAATTGTTGATACATGTGGAAATCCAAGCAATGAATCCTGGATTAAACCCAAATTTCCTAAGGAATCCAAACATGAAGCTATGCTTGACACATTTAAAGAAATTTTCCATATCCAACTTAAGGACCATCCACTTTTCCTCATTATTCCTACTAAAGGGGATAACTTCATGTATAAGGACGATATTTTCTACAATTTGTCTCTTCCTCACAAAACCACCTCGGTTTTCTAAGATAATCGTAGGGAGTATACTTTTGATATATTAGCAATGATTTGAGACATAATATTGCAAGACACATTGCATTATGATATCTTGAATGTACACAGGATGATGAAATTACCTCTTTTGGACTATACTTAAGAAATACTATTTTTTCACTCCTCATGGGTGCAAGGAATGGTGAATGTATTGAAGAATTCACACCATCCACACCAATTCAAACTTAATAGTATTCCAACAATAGTTTAAAAAATGAATGTTGAATTCATATATAATTGATACCTTATCAAGTTCAAAATGATTGATTGCATTGATTATTTCCTCTTATGATATAATCTATATTAGACAAGCATTATCTTATAATTTGATAAGACAAAGAGATGTTACTTTCTACAAAGGAACTATGTACCAATAACTAATCTAGCTTAATGTGTTTAGGACTGAGACATTTATTGGTCCATGTATTTTTCAATCAAACATGTATTTTGTCCATGTATTCAGTCCTTTTCTTGGCTTATTTCTCTTCTAGGCATAGGATAGGATTTTCTTTAATTTTTCTTCTTGCTTCTGCAATATAGATCAAATGTCTTGTTACCTTTCAATAGGTGAAATTCACTTGTGTATCTATAGTGGTTCAAATCTTCAACATAAGGTTGACCTGTCAAGTTGTTTGAGGCCAACTTGTTAAATTGTTTGAGGCTGAATTGAAGGATTAGGAAGTTGACTTGGTAGAGGAGGGGAAATAATTTTCTATCTTGACTCAAAGATTCCAAGGAGGGCCTATCATATAATAATAATGGTAATGAATCAATATATAATCCTATAATTTTACAATGGAGGCTTTGACCTATTGATCAATGACCCAAGAATGAAACCCATGTGTTAATAAGTCAAATTTATTTTATAATAAAAAAATAATTTTCTTCTTTTTCACAAACAACTTCCTTATAACTCACATGTACTAATATAATGTTCTTGTGGTTCATCAAGACGTTTCTCAACATCCCTTATGACACTCTCTAACAATTTCTCTCATTAGAGTGTTATAGGAAATTCAACCAAACAATTATTTGTGAGATCTATCGTTGTCGAGTGACGAAATTTCAAGTAAGATAGAAGAACTTGAGCAAACATCTACTACATCATCTAGCAAGAAAAGATCAACTAGAGGTGAAAATCTTAGAAAAAATTTCCATAGACGCATAGAAATTTTTCTCATTAAAGGGGGTTCATGTTCTTATTATAATGAAAGCATATATGACATTGAGGTGCCCTTGAGATACAAACATCTAGTGAAACAATGGGCACCCAAGGATCTTCTTGAAATAGACACTGATTGTTCTATCAATGAAAAGATATACCACATTGCCCCATTATCATTACATGGTTTGGGGCTATTTTCCATGGATGGAATAAAGGTATGTTACAGAAGATTAATTGAATTGATGGAGTATGCTAGGCCCTATTACAGATACAATGATTAGGTACGACTAGTCCAATATACCAAAATATGCAAAGATATGGAGTGGCCAAAAAATATATACAACTAAAAGACAATGATGAAAATAAAGGCACAACTATGTATATTGATGGAAGGCCAAAAACATCACAGAATATTGTAGGGTTTATAACAACCCGTCACCACAAATAAGTAACCCAATTGCATATTTGAGGGATGTGAAGGAAACCGTGTATTTGTATGTGCCATTAAATCAATGGATGTAGGGGAAGAGTTGCTCATTGATTACAATTTGAATAGAATAAATACAAATATTTTTATTATGGGGGTGGTATGTATTCAATTTTACCCAACTTGTAAGTAATGTCTATTGTATGTTATGATTGGCATTGACTACATGAAGTTTCTATATAAATTTAGACATATGTCAATAGTGGTTTTCTTATTAATATAATTATGATTAATTGTGGATGAATTGTAAATTACACTTATTTGATAAGTAGGGTGATAAGGGGACAAAACTAGCCTTAGAGCATTACACAAATTATCACGAGGAAGAGGTTAATGATGATGCAATTTTCATGTCTATCGATCCAATGCAAGCAATAAGGAAGCTTAAATTCAAAGCAACCAAGAAAATTAATTCTTTAGTTTTGATTGACTCTTAGACAGATGATATAAAATATGAAATCAAAACCTTGCCACAACAACTTCATCGATATGGGATGAGAAACTCATTTAATTATTTTAATTATTTGTTTATGATTTAGTTATCTCATCCTTTACTAAAAAAATATTTATTTTACAGGAGTTTTTGGTGGAGTTCGATCCTCATGCTATGACTATGGGATAGGATGGCATTTGTAGTAGCGTTGATGCTCCACCTATGAGTGAGTCACGGTCATTGATACTAGCACAACTGCTCAACCACCCACAACATGATCTACACCCCCTGAACAACATACGCCAGGATCTACAATTGATGTTGTGGATGCAGAGCATGATACAATTGCACAATTTAAAATGAACTTTCCTGGATATTCTCGTGTTACTAGAACAAGATTACTATTGATCACATTTTTGGTAGATGATCACAATGTCCCTATGAAAATAGATAAACTTCTAGGTATTTAAGAAGTGTATTAAATATTAAGTACAACATAAATGAAATTAACGTATAGTCTGTGATTATTTTAAACTAATGATAATATTTTTTGCAGGAAATGATGTATTTATAGGCGTTTGTATGACATAACCTTGGAAATATTTGGTTCGACCATTCATACAAATTGGAAATCCCAAAGTTCCATGTTAAACAATGAACTTATTAAGAGGATGGTTTTCCTATTCAATGATGGTACCTTCAACAAATCTAGAGTTACCTCAAAGGCATGCCTACATTTAAAATATTTGTGGGACCAATATAGGTCTCAATTGGAAAGGGCTAGGTCATATGAGTGCCCTTCATCAATTCTAGAGATGGAGTGGAGAGAGTTCGTGGTAGATGCACATGAGAAGGCACTTCGAAAAGCAAGGAAGACTCCACCCGAACCAGGAAGGTATGAGGCATGTTTCATAATGTAATTTATGATTCTTTATAATCACTGTGACATCTAATTAAGGTTTTCAATGTTTTAAATATAGGCTCCCAGATACTTCCAAATCCACAAGATAGAATAGGAAAACATGGGAAACATCATCTTGGTCCGGGTGGTCACTCGAAATTAGCCACAAAATTTGTAAGTATATAAAAAAATAATTTGCATCTAAATTATAAATTTTTAACAATTTTAATTTAATATCACAGAAGTAGAAGAATAATTCATGTTCTAATGAAAAATTGCAGGCAACACAATTCAAAAAGGCTCCCATGGAAGAAGACCTAAATCTTTCTTTTAAGTACGAATATCAAGCCATGGTTGAACGAAGGACAAGTTTTGCTTCTTCACAGTCTTCCATCATCAAACAATGCTCAGGCAAATAAAAGCAACAAATATAATTTTATAAATCATTACATGTAAAATCTATTGGTTATTATTTTCGGCCATAAATTAATGTGCTTTATTGTAAAAAGAAGGAAAGTAATGTACATACAACACATGAGCCTACTAATGATGGAGTGCCTGATATTAAGATTGGTGTTCAGCTCGGGCCTGGAGGTATTTCATGTGTTATAAAATAATTGTAGTATGGAATGCAATTAAAAATATTTAAATGAAAATGGTGTATTAATTACAACATTTCTTGTTTCTACACCAAAGCGTGTATAAGATGTGTCCAAAGAATAGAAGGAACATATGGCCACATCCAAAAGTATTCCACTTCCCTCCATTACCAAAGAAGGTAAAGAACGCTATACTACTCTTTTTATTACTAAAACATTTGTAATAATAATAACTATAAATATAATTTAACATTTCTTTCTTATTGCAGTTGATGTTCGATCCCACTTGCAACAACATAGTCATATGACTAGGTTAGTAGCACGACATATTACACCAAAGACCACAACAACTGAAGGGGGCCAAGATCAAGACATCATGGCTAATTACATGTCAAAAAGGATAAATAAAGATGATAAAAAATGATTGATTATTTAGAGCTTGTTTTTCTTAGTACCACATTTTTCACTAAGAGGTTGAATTCCTCATGGAATGTGTGCATGTAACTTTAAATTATCTTAGTAAAAAGTTGTGATTTTTCCATTGCAAAAAATTAGAACAATTTTGTTTCATATCGTGTAAGCATATTTTCTGTGATACAAGGAGGGTGTAGAATACCATATATTTGATAAATTCGTGGTATGAGTCAACTAACTCAGTTACAAACATCAAGATTCTATAATCAACTTCCCATGTTAAACTATGCCATTACACAATCCATGCCCATGATAAGTCAACCATTTACGAATTTGCATACCTATCCCACTCTGCCATACACTACCACACTCCTAATTTAGGTGCTAACTTCTCCTGCTTCAATGCATAATCACAACAATTTGTCATTATGATGACAATTTAAGTACATATGTGTGTAGTGTCCATGGTGGGACGTATGAATTGTCGTCCCAAAATTTCCCATCAAAGATTATAATAACCTTGAATGGGCTAGCATTGGTCTGTCATCATTATCTCAAAATGACTCGGCAGATGAAAATTTACCATGTCTATCATCATCACTTCACACAATCTCATGGATGACCCTTTTGCAGATTATATGCATGAATTTATGGAAGGTCATCCCCTCTACCTATCCTATGATTGATTGTGACAACATGTGAATAAAGGAAAATTGACAGATCTCTATTGACAAGAGCCCCCACATATAAATTTTACTTTGTTCACTTGTTCTCACAATCAATCATAGGCTAGGTAAAAGGGATGGTCTTCCAGAAATTCATGCATATAATCTGTAGAAGGGGTAATCTATGAGACACTGTGAAGTGATGATTACAGACATGGTAAATTTTCATCTATCGGGTCATTTTGAGATGATGATGATAGACTAATGCTAACCCATTCAAGGTTATAATAATTGATGGATAATATGAGGAGGATAATTCATAGATCCCATTATGGAAATTACACTCATGTGTACTTAAATTGTCATCAAAATCACAAATTTTTATGAATTGAAAACTAATATATGTTAGAATTTTGTTAGACTAATATAGATTAGAAAATCCAACCAATATATAGATTATTTATAATAAATATAGTAGAAATTAATATAGCAACCATTCCAACAGTGTCGATTAGTCTATATTGAGACTAATATTGATGCTTCATGGGATGGTGTATCAACTCGTCTCATGATCTATCCCAATAATCATTGAATTTCATAATATTTCTCTGAGTTTCTATTCAAATTCTAGCAATTTCTAAGACTTTGTTGATTATGATGGACCCCCAACATTCAGGGGATCTCCTGGATATGAATTCCCAATCAAACCTCACACCGTTTGGTGTAGGAGTGCCATATGATATAAATGCCCAGTTTCCAAATACTTAAATATTTTCCTTGGCTCTAGTTGTCAGCACAAGGGAGTGATGCAATGGTATCTTTGAAAAGAAAGGTGAGTGTGTAGTGCAACTGTGTCTAGGTTCTCTTACTGCAAAAGGGGGGAGAAAATTGAGCCTCTAAGTGAGAGGTAAAAGTACCACCTAGGAAGAGACACACATGAACCAAAAGAACCTGTCTAACATCTAGCGGAATAGTACACAACGGATGTGACAGTCGTTACAACTAATGAAAAAGGGAAGGTCCGTCTAACATACAACGAAATAGTCCACAACGGATGTGACGATCATCATAACTAATAAGTAAAGAAAGGTTTGTATAGTATCCCACATAATAGTCTACAAGGATAAGACAACAATAACAACCATTACAACATATTCTCAACAGGAAAAGCACTAAAATAACCAAAATAGTTCAACTATCTTAGTACATGTGAAAGCAAACATGAAATACAAATGTTCACATAATAGTCTTACAAACATTCATAAGTCGCACATGAAGAATGTGCTGGCCTTAAAAGCCTTATTTTACTAAGAAAATGTTCCAAGGCACATATTGACATTATACATCACCAGCCCTAGTAATGGGAAATTGGAGCCACTCCTTGCTCTTTAAAGAACTAGTTGGTCTCTCTAATGCCTTGTGGGAAGAGCCAAGGTGAAAAGTCTTTTTCTCATACAATGAGGGGGTATATATAACCAAGGGGTGATGCTTACCCCTTGTGACTCTTTGAATACCCTCATGACTATTCAACTTCCTATGACTTTTCAACTTACATGACTCTTCATATTCATGTGTTTCATTGGACTTCCACTTTACAATACATTTGATTTACAATATACATGGACCGCAATAATGATGTGGTGTGTAATAGCTCATGACAAGACTTGACATGACACTACTAACATGGACTAACTTGATGATGTTGCAATGTCAAGCTGTTATTGTTGCTGAGTGATAGATGTGTTCTTGGATATGCTTTCTCTTCTCCTTTGCATAGCTTGATGATGCAGGGTCTTCAATGATCTTTGGTCTTTGAAGGTGGTTGCACACTTGTGTTCCTTTTGCTTTCTCTTGGTAGGTCCACTCGTCAGTTCAACTATAAGTGAGTCTTTAGGCATTCTTCCCTACTTCTTCTCCTTCACCATCTCACCATGATTTGATAATGTACCTATTCTTGCAATTCACTCATGAAAGGATCACATCAATCCAAACTCTCCCTATCCTAAGATGATGCATGATTGTCCATGAAATTAGCCTAGGAAAAGTGACAGGCTGGGAGAGAGGGCTGAGTCACTACGCATTGTGAATTTTCAAGTGATAGGGAGAGATCATGATCACTAAGATTGCACAGAGCATAGCTTAGGCTTGACTAAGGAACTTTTCAGCACAGTCCCCACTGGGGAGAAAAAATGCGTGGTGGCCACTAGGAGTTAGGATTGCGCAATTCAAGACAGCAGTGGGTGATGTGGGATGAGGTCTTGAGAGGTTAGTTCTGCATAATTTTTAGAGGCAACGGGGAATGAGTAGCTAAGAGGTCTGAAGGAGAAATCTATGTAGTTCTTAAGGTCATTGAGTTCTGGATAAGGGAGGGCACAACAGGACACATCTGTGTAGTTATGTAGGCTAAGGGAGACATGCTCTCTATGCATTGTGGGGTTCTACCAGGCAAGGGAAAATCTTGAGGACTGAAAGTGCGAAGTGTGCAGTTCAAGGTAGATGGGGGGGCACAACTGCACAATTATGGGGGTCAAGGAAGGCTGATGGGATTTAGAATTGCGTATTACAATTTCCCTAGAGGACAATGAACGCACATTGCGCAGTTCCAGGTAGAAAGGTTACCTCAATGAGGGTTGAGACTGCGTAGTGCGCAGTTTAGTTGGGGCTCGATGAAGTTGAGTTTCCCAGTCAAGAATATTTTTCTAAAAATGGCTAAGTATGGGAGGAAGATGGATTCATGATGGACTTGAACTTGTGATCAAAGACTTAACATAATTCAATGACAAGACAACATAGACCACTGGAACAACAATAAAAAGAATTACCCTCTATGTGACCATATCATGGCAAGAAGTGACAAGTGCGACACTTGAGAGAGACCTTCGGATGACCATGAAAACACTTGTGTGATAGTGCTCAAGACTTTGTGTATGAGTGCAACATGTTTTGATATGACTAGGAAAACTCATATACACAAAGGCCAACCTTCAAAATCACCAGAAAGTTTTGCAAACATGACATCCTAGTCAAACATGCCAAAAGACGACAATTAATCCAACAAGAAAAAGGGTTCAAAGAACTTGGGGAAAGATCATGAAATGAGCTTAAGTGTTTGCAACAATCAAGGGAAAGATCAAGAAGGCTATGAAATTTTAGTGCAAGCCAAAATTTTGGAGGGTGTTGCAACCACTACAACACTTGGTGACACACTAGTTGAATTCCAACTTCTCTGTCTTGGTTAGTTTCTTTTGTGTAGGGCCTTGGTCCTTCAAGAAGTATTGATTCATTGTGTATATTACTTTGGCTTCCCCACTTACTCCATGGGAAAACATGATCCCCTCTATACCTTCTCATTTGAGCACAACATAAGATTCAACATAATCACAATGTTTCGAGTTGGGAAGGGTAGTTTAGCTCGTGAGCTTAAGATTTCCAGAGTATAGTTTTTCATCTTTGGTGTTTCTCCACTACCAGCATGCTTGGACAGTACCGCAACGGAGTCACGCCAGAGCACAAACATTACTCTGCTTCCAGTGAGCCTGGACAACACCCCAACAGAGTTGCTTTCTTCACCTCTCTACATAGGAAGCCTTTCTCTTATTTAGCCTTTATTTATTTAAAGAAAACTATGCATCGATACTTATTTTTTTTGGGCAGAAGAGGGATCCTGACTTATTGAGAGCATGAGAGGTTGTTCCTTAAGAGAATCATATAAATACCTCTGATTTAGGTTTTCTTGTTTTGATGTTTCCCCTTCTTCGTTTCTGCTAGTTGGATAGGATTGAAAACACCAAAGCATAAAACTAAGTATAGGCATGAAGTTTCTAGACTAGACACAGGTTCATGGTTGGACCAAAACTCTCCTTATGGATGGATCGTATTTTCCATCAGAACTTCATAGGTCAAAAGATGCAACCAAAATAAGGAAGATGGACAGAGACCAACCAAGCACTACAGTGTCACAAGACTCTTTGAACTTTAACCACACACAAACTTAGAATCCACAATGCAATAAGGCGCAACACTTATTTACATGACACAACAACACAAAACTAAAGAAAAAACATAAACAACAAACAAAAAAAGACTATGTACATAGTGTGGGGCAAAGCCTTACAGACGGATCGTATTTTCCGTCATAACTTCGTTGAACAAAAGATATAATCAACACAAGGAAGATAGACAGAGACCAACCAAGAGCTGCAGTGTCACAAGACTCTTTGAAATTTAGACACACACACACTTAGAAGCTGTTAACACTCAGGTTGTTCCCTGCTTCCTAAAGGGAATACGGCCGAGGTAACCACTGACCAATCTTTCAATTACAGGTCCTAGCCTACCTGTAACCAGAGAGGGCTCTCTCTTTATAATTTAGCTTTGTTGGTGGATAATTTTAGGCTAGCTATGGTGTGCTGTTTTGTTTGAGTTTGGTGGGTTGGTGAATTCAAACAGAGCTGAGGTATAGATTACAGAACAGTTTGGTCCATTGGGCAATGGAGTTCAGGTAGTGTGCTGCTGAAGAATGTTTATGAAGACAAAGTATTGAGACAAAGCCAGACAGACATTTGTGGAACAATTTATCAAATTTTGTGATGAGGTTATGGAATTAGTGAGTGAAAGGCAATTGAGAATCTTTCACTATGCTAACAAAAGAAAAATGAAAGTATTGCTTAAGAGCAGTTAAGAATTCTTAAACAATATTCACAATGACAGAATTAGTTTAGACATGAGCAATTAAGAATTCATATCCATGGCTAATCCAGAAGAAAACATATTTAGAAATAGAGATTGAGCATAAGGTGTGTTCAAACAAATCCTAAGCTATTCTTTTTCTCTATTTAATATGATCATGAACATATATGAATTATGGCATACACAGAAAAACAAGTACACAATTCAGAATAACTTATTGTTCCAGCAAATGACACAGGAATTCTGCAACACAACAGAGCCATTCATTTCCACCTTCAGACAGTATACGAACCAGGAACTCCACCAGCAATTTGTATTAGCAAAATGTCTCAAGTATACAATAGAGTGCTTTGGTGAGTCACTGTACGGATGCTTCCTGTGATACCTGCGTGCTGAATTGTCTGCTGACCTGTACTGTGACTGAGATCTGAATTTTCACAAAAAAGGAATAATATGATGGGATCACCTAGACAGAATTTCCAGCATTGCCTGCCACAAATCAGCTGGAGGTAGCTGATGTCTCCTTATTTTTACGAGTGTTTCATCTGCTTCTGTATATCTGTAGAAGTTTGGAGGAACTTCAAACAGATGCTTTACCTCATGCTCAATAAAAAATAGATTTTCCAATTTGTCATACAGAGACTGCCCAGAGGGAGGCCCTGCTTCTTCTGTAGAGCTGCTGGATGTTGTTATTTGATTCTCAACATAATTGTTGATCCTTGTGATATACTGATTATATGACAGCAG
>APFE031516220.1:8311-27466 GCA_000404065.3 Pinus taeda | reverse complement strand
GATTGACCTCCATTGGTCATGGATTGATTGGCCAATTTTGGCCCAAATTATCTTCTTGATTTCTGCTAAGGTTTTGCCTAGAAGCAATTCCTTTTCCAAAGTTTTTACTTTGGCCTCCAAGGCCTTTATTTCTCTTTTCTTTTCTGCCACTGTCATCTTGGACTTGTCATAGCTGGCCTCTAGCTTGCCCAGTCTATCCTTGGCTTCATTTATTTCTGTCACTTGAGTTTCAAGCTCTTTGACAGCTTTCATCAAGTCCTCCATACTCATGCTGGATTCTGCTACTGCTGTTGCTTCTGCTATTTCTCCTATTGCTGATGTAGCTGTGGTTGGTGCTGGAATAGCAGGAGGGGTTGCTGCTACTTGTGTAGGAGGGGCAGGTCCAAGAGTTGTAGATGTTTGAGGGGGCTGGGAGGTTGACTCCCCTTGCTTGTCCTGCAATGCCTTCTCTAATTCTGCTTCATTGCATATTCTGATTCATCATCAGAAGCAGATCATGCATATCAGTGCCCTTTCTTGTGCAAGTTCTGTTGTTTGAGGGTGAATGGTTGGAGGCAATTTTGCCTGCTTTCTCAGTGCAGCAATGTCATCCTCTTTTTTCTTCATAAGGGCCCTAACACCCTTTGGATCTTTTGGATCATGTCCCAGATCATTGGTTATGTCTTCCAAAGTCTTTATTCTGTTGTCCTTAGCAGAGGAAGACAGTCTTTCCAAATCAAGTTGTGTATTTGTGTTCTTTAGTGATTCTTTTAACTGATGGGCCAACATATCCCTGTCTACAAGTGTGGCATATACCATTTCCCCTGTTTGTTTGTGCAGCTCTATTTGATCCATGGGGTGTATGTCCTTGGAGAGGACTTCTAGACTTTTTTTGGTGTAGTCTGCAGATGATCTAGGTTTTGGCACTTTAGGCTTAAGATGAGTGAAAATCATCTTATCTTCCTTGATGTCATATGCTGCCATCAATCTCTGCTGCTTGGAGGGTGTTGTCTTCAAAAATTGATCATATAGTTGAACTCTTAAGAGTTCATTTTGGGCCTTGATCTCCTTAAATGATCCTTTGATTCCAGCTGGTTGTTTGCCCTGCTACCTTGAGGAGGATACCTCTGTGCCTTGCTGCATGGCCTGTTCTAGCTGAAATGAGCTAGTGGCAGTCTGCTGGCTGGATTGTCTTTCTCTGTCTTGGCTTTCTGCCCTTTCCTCACTGATGTCTTCTTCCTCTGTTTCAGGGTCAATTCTTGGCCTCTTGTCGCTGTGTTGACCCACTTGGTGGTGTGACCTCCTCTCTATCTCGCTTTTTTCCTCTCTCTTCATTGAGAGGTGTTTGCAAAACTGGGATTTGGGGTGGTCTAGTTTGCTGCAAAGGGGCTTGCCCTTGAGTTTGATCCTTCGAGGTGTTGGGCTGCCCTGCCTCTGTCTCTTGTTGTTCATCCATTATTTCCTTGCCTTTTTCTGTAGTGGTGGTTGCAGATGCTTGCTGGGTAGTCTGTGCAGCTGGAGCAGTGGATGTGCCTTCTCCTACTTGGATTGGTTGCTTGAACAGGACCTGTTGACAAGAATCCAAGTCAAGAGTTTTCTCTAAATCTTTCACAGTCTGTTCCATTTTCTCTTCCTGAGTAAATTCTTCTACTATTGATTCAGGCACCCATTCATCTTGGTTGGCAAGTGTTCTATTTGTGGATATGGGCAATGTTTATAGGCTAGCAGCCTATACTTGACCTTCTAGCACTGATAAGCCTTCAGGGTCATAAGACCCACAGAAGCTTCTTTCTGAGTTCAGCTGTTGCCCCAATATTTGATCAGCTTCTTGCCAACCATCTTTCTTATTCATGATGAATGGGCCTAGGTGGTCTTTGAACTTTAGATTGGCTTTCTTCTTGGCACTGTGGAAGTGTGTGAGGTCAGAATTGATGAGTTGCCTATAGTATTCCAAGGCAAACAACCTCATAGGAACATACCTTGGGAGCCTGTAGGGACAAAGCTCACAACCATAGATTCTGATAACTCTGTGATTTTGGTATAAATACCAATCACCTATTTTGTAATCCTTGGACAGCTGTAAGATTTTCTGCATATCTTTGGACAATCTGACAGGAGGATTCCTCTTTAAGAGGCATGTGACTGGATAAACGAATTGGTCAATAAATTCACAGTAGGAATAGGGAGAATTCTGGACTTGGTGGAAGACTGAAGACCAGAAGATGACAGACCTCCTCTCACCCTCTGAGTCTAGCTTCTTGATTGGGCACTGGAAGCAATCTGTCTGATAATACATGAACAGGTGATAGATGTATGATGAATATTTAAATATTGCTTCCCTTTTCAGCCTTGACAGTTGGTTATGCATCTTATTGGCAATATACTTGGCATAATTGTATTTTACAGCAGGGGGCTTCTCAAGGCTATATGCAGATAGCATGACCAACACAGTTTCATCAACATGCTCATTTGTGGTGAATCCCAACACAGAGGTTATCATGTCCGCCAGCAACTTGCCTACCTCATTGAAATTTGTATATGAAAAAGGAGGTGGCCCAGAAGGTTGGCAAGCTGCCTTCATGAAATTTTTGGCCACTGCAGCAATGTCTGTGCTAGAGAGCTTGGAGCCCTCATCCAGCAAGTACTTAATGGAAAAAGGGTATAGCAGCTGGGTTTGTTTGTAATTGAGCATATGATTTATGGAGTCTGGTGTTATGTAGAAGAGGATGCTCCCAGATGGAGACTTTATAGCTCTGAGCTTCTAGTCATAGTTTTCTGCACAGAGGTGAATGACTTCAGGAAAGACATTTACAGATGGTAGGAAGTAGGTGGGCAGATTGGACTCCCAGATGCCATACATGTCACTATTGTCCAAGTGACTGTTCCTCAGCTGGAAGAAGGTCTGTAAGTGGTTCCTCTCTGCCACAAACTCTGCAATGAGGAAATCACTGTCTACCAGTGGCATAGCTTCAAGCTCTTTATTGGGTGGATTAACAGGAGCTACATCCAGTGCAGATGGAGTGGTCATGCTTGATTTTAACTGGATGTTTACTTGAGTTTAGGATTGGTGAAAAGGCTGAGGAATGCCCACTAATTTGTGTTTGGCAGTGAGCACCCTGAGAGTATGAGGAAACTCTTATAGGTTTTGATGAACTGTGGGGCACTCTGTTGGAAGAAGCAGAGTGTGTTTGAGCTAATTAGCTGGTTTTTCAAGGGAATTTCTGATATCAGGGATGAGGGAGCAGTTGTATTTGTTTTTAGCCAGTAGCTCGGCTTCTCCAATTAGTTTTTTTTTGGTGAAATCGCGGAAGGGAACGGGTTTCTTGCAGAGCCTTGTGGTGCAGGGATTTTACCAGGTTTTTGAGTAGTTTCAGTGGACAAATTTATCTGTGAGGAGCTTTTGCAGAGTTTCTTTACAGGAGTTTAGGAGAAAAATAGGAGAAATGCGAGTAAAGTAGGTCGCCTACGGAAAATACTTGGTTTTCTCGGTGCAGGAGGCGTCAAGATGGATCAATTGCAGGTATTTGGGTCAACGATGAGGGTGGCAGCAACTTTGGTGGGTGAATTCTTGACTTCCGCAGTGAACGACGTTTTTTGCATGTAGAGTGCTCCGGAAACGACGAATGAAAATGACAAACAATGGTCATTTCCCGTCTTTTTATGCACTTTTGGCCTTTTGGCGCCTTTTTGGTAATGACGTCATCATGGGCTCGGGTACAGCAGGGTGACGTGGCAGGTGACATGGGTGGCCAGGTGGCGGAGACACGGTGGCAGGGCAGATGGGTGGACAGATGACGTGGAGGTGACGTGGAGGCACGGTGGCGGAAAAGGTGAGGTGATGTCACGCTGACGGGGGCATGACGTCAGCGAAGGGGGATGGGCGGTAAGTGGTTTCCCGGGAGGCCCCATAGGTGGTAAGTGGTTTAAGGGGGGGGGGGCTCTCAACAGTGCGGGAGGCCGACGCGTGGCGGGGGTATGGCAGTAATACTTCCAATCCCCCGGACGCAAAAGGTCGGGCATGTTCTGTGTGAAAATGATCGTCAGTTGTTTGATCACATCGCCCACGATCGGATGGCTGGCAGCAATCGTGATGTGACGGCGCGTTAGAACAGGGGGGACCCGCCTATTAATTTAATCGATTTAAATAAATCAAACACGGTGGGGGGGTTTTAACCTTAGGTTTCGGGTAATTTTAATAATGTTTTTAATTTTAAAAACATTACAAACACAATTTTAAGAGCGGAAAAAGGGTTGGAAGGGTTAATGTGGGCGGGGACCATGGATTTTTGGTCTTTTAGCCAAAGTTTTTAATTAAAAACCATAGTTTAAGGTTGAAGAGGGTTAATATTAACCCCTGATGGGTTAATATATTCCCCAAGAGAGGGCTATATAGCTATAGTGCTAGGGGGAGTGTATTTATACATATTTTTTGGGAATTTTTCATAGATCTTTATAGAATTAGGGAAGGGGGAGTTAGGGAGTTAAATAATATATCAGTTGTTAATATGACATTGTGAGGTGAGTGTATAGGGGGAAAGACTAAGTTTTAATTAGTAAAACTTTAGGAATGGAGGATGAGGGAATTGAGAATCAAAGTTTTTACACAAAAAATGTGGCTTCTTTTCCTTGATTGAACTTCATAGTTTGACTTGGTACTCTGTCATGAACTGAAGTGGAATAGGACACTTGAGCAAATCTCAAGGTCCTTGGGGATGTTAGTAAATGATGTTTGGGGAAAATAGGGGAAATTAGACATGCTTCCAATGTTATGTCCTCATACCTCTGCTTTGATGCCCATATCCTGAATGGAATGAGTCTTGTAATTGATAAGCCAATTGGTGATGGCCCTTCATTTCTGCAACCTTGCACTACTTACCCATCCTAGTAATCCTAACATTTTTTCTTCACTTGAAGTGGGTGCACTTGAATTAGCAGACCCTGATAGTTCCCCTTTTCTTTTGACTGCCCTCCTATCTAGATGTACCCTTATTTCTTCCAAGGACCCAGATTAAGCAGTTGGGCTCCTTCATTTCTCTACCTAGCTAGTCATCTGCCAAGCTTGAGCTGTTTGGACAGGAAACATTCTCTATTCTACAACAAGAAATTTTCAAACATGGCATGGTCCATATTAGGCTATTGGGCCATCCATTAAGTATAATTAGCAGCAGTATTTGTAGAGTATGATACTGCCCAAAGATAGTAGTGGCATTTTGATTGGCCACTTTCCTAGTCTTTAGTTTGGGGTTCATTTTCACTTTTCTTTTGACCATTTGTTTTTCTTGCCTTTTGATTATTCTTTTAAGGCATACCCTCTTTTCATTTTTTAATTTTCATAGTATGTATACAAAAATGGAACCCTTGCAGCCTGTAATGATGAACATATTTAGCCCTTCCACTGTCAATCATGAAAGATGAAACCTGTTGGTATAGGAACCTAACAGAAGCCACAATGCAGTAAGGTGATACACTTATTTACATGACAAAACAACAGAAAACTAAAGCAAAAACATAAACAACAAAGAACAAACAACAAAAGGCTATGTACGTAGTGTGGGGCGAAGCCCGAGATCTTCATTGAAAATATTTCTTTAAATCTTGGCCATTGACAAGGAGAGAGTCAATAATCCCATCAAGTGATTGAAGATGATATGTGTGTTGGCCAATATTTTTGTGGGCTGTGTAAGGACTAATCCACGGGGTGTGAAATTTAGTGTGTTTTCCTTTGTTCCTCGTGGGCTTTGTCCCACTTCGAGACTAAGTCACCCACACTAAAGTTATTCTTCCCTACAGATTTTCTATTAAACCAACTCATGATATGACTCTAGTGAAGTGAAAAATTTTCTTTCGCTTTCAACCTTTCTTCCTATAGCTTGTGCAAAGTGTCCATCCTATGCTGAACTAGAAGACATGGATTTCCTTGGGATTCTTGGGACAATTGGAGAGAAGGAAAGTAGATGTTAGGCAGAATGATGGATTCATTTCCATATACCAAGAATTAAGGGGAGGTGTGCAGAGAAGGTTTAGGTGTGACTCGGTCAACCCATAAGGAATTCACCAAAGTGGAGTTCTAGTTTCACTATTTAGAGAATATGGCCCTTTTTATGATGCATATGAGGTTCTTGTTCGTGGATTCAACAAGGCCATTTCCCTAGGGATAAAAATTAGCATAATGTTTCAAGATAATACCACTTTCCAATGCAAAATCATAAAGTCTTAATGATGAAAAATATGTTGCATTGTCAAAAAAAGGTGACATAAGAACGTTGAACTTAGAGATGTGTTATGTTGTATAAATATGATGACTTCCTGATCATTTACCTATTTTAAGAAACTACCCCTGTCCACTGCATGAAATAGTATGTAGAAATTAAGATCTAGCGTTGCTTCCTTGATGAGTGTGGGAAAATTTCCACAGTGATATCCAGGCCCCACTATTGAAACAATGCTTCCACTGCAATGGGCTACAGTGAGGCTGCTAACTTCTGATTTTGGCTAACACACCTTTGACATATCAGACACTTGCAAGCATAGGCATGAGAATCCTTGAATAATGTAGGCCAGTAAAATTCGGCCCGCATAACCTTATGCCATGTAGTGTTGCCTACAAAGTGTCCCCCAACTGGTCCATCGTGGAGATCACATAAAATCTTTTTTGAATCATGTGCCTCCAAACATCTGGGTGATATTCCATTATGGTGCTTCCTGAATATCACCCCATGCACCAATTGATACAACAGATCTTTGAGTTGAAGTGCCTCTTCTGTTGCATAGAGAAATGAGAGGGCATAGTGCCAGGCTCAAGGTATTGGCACACATCCACGTTCCAAGATTTTATGTCTAAATTGGGGGAGGTTCGCTCAACATTGTACATATAGATCTATTGCTCCCATCCTACGATCTCTTTTCCTTCCTCTTCTACGTTGACTAATTCTTCTGATAATTGGAAAATATCATCACCCTTGATGGTGTGAACTGGCTTGATGTCAATATTGTATTCTTGTAATTTGGTCATCTAGTTCGCCCTCCTTTCACCCAGCTCTTGGTTAACGAGAAATGATCTTACTGATGGGTGTGGAACAAAGATAATACAATGGTTTTTCAACAGATAGGGTCTGAAGTGTTTTACTTCCTTGTACACTGCATAACCCTGTTTTTCCACGATAGGGTAGTTGAGCATTGTTCCTTGTAGACTCACACTCATGAAGGAGATAAGTCATTCATTTTTCAACCCATCCTTCTAAGTCAGCACAACAACAAGAGAGGTGTCAGAAGAAAAAGTATAGAGCAATAATTCTTTACCGAAGTTTGGGCTATACAATAAGGGTGCTTCTACTATAACTTGTTTGATACGGGTAAATGTGTCCTTTTCCCTCTTATCCCATTTATAAACCATGTCCTTCTTGATCATCTCCTATATAGGTTTAAAAATCTAAGCATAGTCAAAGATGAACTTTTGGAGGAAGTTGATCTTCCCCAAGAAAGACTACATGGCTTTCTTGTTCACTAGGTGGGGAATCTACATGATGGTTCAAACCCTGTCTAGATCTACCTTGATCCCACTTTTAACAATGATGTGTCCCAAGAGATTACGTTCAGACACTGAAAAGATACTCTTCTTGGGATTCAAGGGTATCCTTATTTACAGCATCGCTCAAAAATGTTCTTTATATGGTGCAAGTGGTCTGACCATTGTTTAGAAAATACTTCCACTTCATCAAGGTAGACCACTGTAATCTGTCCAAAAAATCCATGAAAGTGAATGTCCATCGCGCATTGGAATTTTGCATCGACATTGACTAGCCCAAACGACATTAGTCGAAATGTGAACGTGCCCCACTTCGTCTGGAACATAGTTTTCAGTCTATTAGGCTCTTCTACCAGAACCTGGTTGTAACTTGAGAATCCATCGAGAAAAGAAAATATTTTGGCCCCATATACTGCTTGCAATATTTTATCCATGGACGACACTTGTTAATTGTCCTTGTTCGAGGCATAGTTAAGGTTGAGGAAATATACACACAGATGAATCTCCCTAGACTTATTTCTTACAAGGACTAAGTTTGACACCCACATTGAATTTCATACCTTGTAAATGATACGAGAATCTAACAGTTTTTTCAACTCCTTCTATATGAGGGGCTCAAGCCTGGGTGAATTTTCCTTAATTTTTTCTGAAATGGCTTGGCCCCTTCCTTGATCGGTATCACATGCTAGATTATTTGTGTTTCAAAAGTCTTGATTTCATCTTATGTCCATGGGAAGACATCACGATACTGCTTGAATAGGCGGATTAAGGCTTTCCGCTCTTGTGGTGTGTAACAAGTACCTACCTGCCACACCACGATTTCAAAGTCACCTACCACTTTCAGAACAACAACATTGAGGGCAATGGCCTTCTGCAACTCCAAGACGAGTGCTTCATACTCTGTAGTGTTATTCATGCAATCAAATTCCAAGCGAATAGAGATCAAGTGTTTTCTCTGTAGCAGGTCTATTAAAACACAACCAGCTCCAGAGCCCTCCTATGTCTTGGATCTGTCAAAGTACATTGTCCACATATCATATGCACATGGACTATTCACTGCACTAGTACTACTACTGCTACTACCATCACTACAAACTGCACAAAGTTCATTATCACTATTTAGACATGGAAGGAGATCCAACTGTGCATCTAGTGGAACTAGGGATGGCTCTGCAAGGTAACACCCCAATTTTGTTTCTAGAAAATAATTTCCAAATAATAACTCTGCGAAAGCCATTGGCTCTTTATGCCCATTCAAGGGAGTCACTGTGTGCTTTATGTATCTCTCTTACTCTACCCATATATAATTATTCCTTCCATTGTATGGAAGCCATAAGTGTGACCACTCTATGGCAAAGTATCCCTGAAGCTTGCTTGACCAATATTTGCTCAGAAACACTCCGTATGTTTCTGGAATGTCCAAAATCACTATGTTGATATATTGGTGAACTCAACTACCAGCTGATAATGGGATGATGACATCCCTGATTTCACTAATTGCCTGGACATGAATTATGTCCAACTGAATGATCTGTGCATCTGTCTTGTCCCATTTAGCATTGATCTTCTTGGCCACAGATAGTGGCATGACATTTACCGATGCACCAGAATCAACCAAGAAATTGTGTACATTGAAGTTAAAGATTTCAAATGTTAACAAGAATGTTGGGAAAAGTGTTTTTTCTTCCATCGTGAGTGCACTGAGTACATAGGCGAGAGCGTCAGGAGACTTGCTAGATCCCTTGTCTAAAGAGGTAGCATTATCGATAGAAGTTTTTCCAAGTGCCCGTAGAAGGATGCCACGCTAGCTTGTGATCTTTGTAATTTCAAAGAGGGAGATGTTTGCACAAACCTTCTTCATATCCTCTATAATGTTATAATCTACAACGAGAAGGCTGACTGAGGCATCTAGGAATGGAACTAGGTTTATGGTTTCTAGATAAATATTTTGTATTTACTACTATCTTAAACACTTTTTGTTGGAACTATTTTCCTAGACTTGCTCTAAGTGTTTTGTGTTGAGTTAGCTAGAGGATTGATATTTATTAACAAGTTTTCTTTGAATTTATGTTTCGGAAACTCAATCACAGTGGTTGGTCCTTGACTTCTCAAGTTATATCGGTTACTTTTCTTTTGGGCTGGACCATCACTTGAAGGCTACTTATTGGCAATACTTTTCTGGGCTACTAGAACGCAATGATACATGTTCACTGCATGCTCAATTCTTGGTGGTTCATCAACTGCAAAAACTTCTTCCTTCTATTCATCACGCTCAACCTGTTCCTCAACCATGATTGAGTCAACAAACTCTGCAAACATTCTCCTCATGAGATGGTTCCGATGTGGGCACATATTCTCTGAATTATGATCATTATGAAATGTGAAATACGAATCCATGCCAATCTTATTAATGTTTAGAACCACATTGGAACTCTGCGCATATTTTTCCAACCGATTGTTGTTGCTGCCAAAAAATGTGTTTCTTCTAAGCATGAACTTGGGGGGCCTGCTACTCATGGTAGTCTCGCATGTCCTTTTTTTGAGTTGAGCCATTTCAGAGGTCAAGGATTTGACGAGATGAATAAGACTTTCAAGATCATTCAGTTACTTTTCCTTAGCCTTGCTCATAGAGGCCTGAGACCTCTTCCCGTGTCCTTGGAGTCCTTTGTGGGTTCATCATTTGAGATGAATCCAATAGCGTGTAGGTCCTTCTCAATGGCAATAGCCTCTTCATAGTTTTCTGCCAATGTTGGTCTTGCAGTTCACTTTGCAAACTGCAAAATACTTTTCGCCAAGGCAAAAGTGTAGTAGTATATGGTGATGGAGTCATGAGGTTTTATGTCGTCCAAAAACTTGTTCAAGATGTGATTGAACCTTCGATTGAAATATTTAACTTTTTCCTTTTGCTCCATCTTAAGGCTACCCGATTCCTTCAATAACATGGCAGGGGTCTTATCTTCAACAAATTTCTTAAGTATTCTTTTGAATGCCCTCCAATTATGGATGGAGTTTGGAGAAAGGTTATGGTACCATACAACTACCCTACCATCCAAGGTACATGGAAAAATTCTGCATGCAACATCATTCTAATGTACCTCATTTTTTTCATATGTAGGTAGAAGATATCTAAGTGCTCTTTAGCCTTCACTGTATTGTCAGGGTCATATTTTGTTAAGAGCTTTTTTGCGTGCCTCAACATCTTGTTCAAGACACTCGAAAATGCCAGTGGGCCCTGAGTCATCCATTCCAAATTTTGATCTGCCATGTCTTCTTCTTCGTTATTGTAGGTTTTAACCTCGTATAGAAATTACCTGCATACGAATTCTAAAACACAGAAAATAAACAATGCGAGAGCATAACACATAAAACACATATACACAAAGATTTCCTCTAGATCCCAAAACCTGGACTACCAGCTTGATTTTTCATTATGTTCCTTTCAATGTTATAATACATATTTATACATGCCAAAGCATCCAATACCATGGACTAAAAAACCATCGCGTCCAATACCATGGACCGAAAACTATCACGTACAAAAAACATGTGCAAAAATATGCACAAAACCATAGGTGGGTCCGCCCAACCTAACATAGGGTCCAAAACCAAAATCTTCCGGGGCGCTGCAATGGACCCCATAAAGTGGGGTTACAAGTGCATCTCAAACCCCTTGTGACACCCCCCCCCCCCCACACAACACAATCGGTGCAACGAAGGGGGGCACCGCCCCCCTCTAACCCCTCAGTTAACTACATGGGCTATTCATGGAAAGAATATAACACAACCCCAAATTCTCCCACTTGTTGTTTTCTTTCCACATGGGACCATAAGAGAGCTTAGTCATTTTTCCAGCCCTCAAACACCCATTGTCTCTCTACACCAAGAGAACTTCTCAGAGCTCACAGATTTTGTCAATGCATCTGCAGTATTCTTCAAAGTGTCCACCTTTACCAACAACACCTTTTTGTCTTCTATAATATCCCTCACAAACTGATACTAAACATCAATGTGCTTTGTCTTTGAATGATATGCGGGATTATTTGCCAAGAAAATTTCACTTTGGCTATCACAGTCTATCCTTATAGCTCCCCATACTAACCCCATACTTGAACACAATCTCTACAACCAAACTGCTTCTTTGCTTGCATGAGTGGCTGCCATGTATTCTGCCTCTATAGTTGATAGTGCCACTATAGATTGTTTCTTACTCATCCAACTGACTGCACCTCCAAGTAGGTTAAACACATACCCACTTGCAGATCTTCTCTGATCCAGATCTCAAGCCCAGTCTGCATCAACAAAGCCACAAATATCCAACATTCTATCCAATCATGATCTTCCTTAGTAACAAAAACCATAATCACTAGTGCCACAACAATACCTAAAAACCCGATTCACTGCTGTCTAGTGCTCCTTCCCTGGTTTTGACATAAACCTGCTCAATACTCCCACTACATGTGCAATGTCTGGTCTAGTACAGACCATTGCATACATCAAGCTATCGACTGCACTTGCATATGGAACATGGGACATGTCCTCTTCCTCTTCTTGTGTCCTGGGACACTGTTCAGTAGATAACCTCACACCTACAAGAATAGGAACCTTCATCAATTTGCTATCCTGCATATTAAACCTCTGCAGTATTGTCTTGACATACTTCCTCTGGTTTAACCAGAGCTTCCTCTTTGCCCGATCTCTTTTAATTTCCATGCCCAAAGTATATTTTGCAACACCAAGATCTTTCATGTCGAATTTGGAGGAAAATTGGGTCTTCAAATCCTGGATAATTTCTTTGTCATTTCCAACCAGCAACATGTCATCCACATACAAGAATAGATAAATAAAATTGTCACCAATTAATTTAAAATATGCACAGTAATCTGCTTTGCTTCTAGTGAAGCCAAGTCCCCGTACAAATGTATCAAATTTCTGATACCACATCCTTGGTGACTGTATGACCCATACAGAGACTTCTTTAACTTGCATACCAGTTATTTCTTACCCTTCACCGTAAAGCCTTCATGTTGCTTCATGTATATTTCCTCTTCCAGATCCCCGTGAAGAAATGTTGTCTTCACATCCATCTATTCTACCTCAAAATCAAAAGCAGCAACAACAGATAAAAGTAATCTAATCGAAGTTACCATGGCAACAGGAGAAAAAATATCACCAAAATCAATTCCTGGCACTTGGGAATAACCTTTTGCTAACAACCAAGCTTTGTATTTCTCCACCTTTCCTTCTGCATTCGTCTTCTTATTGAACACCCATTTGCTGCCAATGGGTTTCCTTCCAGTCGGCAACTCCACCAGATCCCAAGCCTCATTTTTGTGCAAAGATGCCATTTCATCAACCATGGCCTCTTTCCAGAGTTTTCCTTCCTCTGAATCTACTTCTTCCTTCACAGTTCTGGGATCATCTTTAGTAATATATAAAGCAAAATTTGAATAGAAAGCAGATGGACTATACCTTTCTAGTTGCCTTCTTTCTCAAACTGATCTTCTCAAACCCGGAGTTTGTGGCTCTTCATCTTCTGATTCCTCCTCTGTTGTAGAGTCTGATTCTTCCTCCTTAAGCTCAAACTCTATCTTCTCAGGTTCCTTTGGTTGGAATTCATGTTTAATAACATCTTTCATCTCTCTGAACACCACATCTCGGCTATACACAACCTTCCTTGTTACTGGGTTCCAAAGCTTATAACACTTTAAACCATCCTTATACCCAATAAAGATGCATTTTCAGATTTACTATCCAACTTGTTTCTTTTCTCTTTTGGAACATGTACATATGCATCACATCCAAATACCCTCTGATCTGAAAGAGAGGGTTTCTTACAAGTCCATACCTCTTATGGAGTCTTATCATCCAACATTGATGAAGGTGATCTGTTGACCAGGTAACATGTTGTCTCCATTGCCTCTGCCCAGAATTCCTGTCCTAACCCGTCACCACTGAACATGCTTCTTGCCCTTTCCATCAACGTCTTGTTCATTCTTTCTGCAACTCCATTTTGCTGAGGTGTATATGGAGTAGTCTTCTGTCATGCTATACCACATTTCTTACAGAATTATTCAAATTCCTTACTGCAAAATTCTCCACCGTTATTTGTCCTCAACACCTTTATCTTCTTCTTTGTTTGGATTTCCACCAGAGCCTTAAATTCTTTAAACATATCAAAGACTTCAGATTTCTTCTTAAGGAAATATATCCATGTATTCCTTGAGAAGTCATCTATAAATGGTACATAGTACATAGACTTACCCAGTGATGGAACATTCACAGGTCCAAACACATCACTGTGCACAAGGTCTAATATATGTTTCGCCCTCTTACCACCAGAGGGGAAACTCACCCGATTTTATTTCCCATATACACAATTTTCACAGAAATCAAAATCAAGAGAGCTATTACTCATACCTTCTACCATACCTTTACCATGAAGTATTCAAAGGCCCTTCTCTCCAATATGCCCAAGCCTTTGATGCCACAACATGGTCTTCTCTCCAGAAACCACAGAAATGTTGCACCCATCAAAAACATTGCTACCTTGCAGCTTGTAAAGAGTTCCAATCAGAACTCCCCACATCAATACCAGTGCTCCCCGAACCATTTTGTAGGTATCCTTATCAAACATTGTTTTTACACATGCGTCATCCAACTTGCTTATAGAAATCATATTTTTGGCCAATGCAAGAATATGCAAAACACCCGGAGGTGTTCTAACCCTTCCACCTTGCAACTTAAACTTTACCTTTCCACGACCAACGATTCTAGTCTTCCTATCATCCCCTAAAAAGACATCACCACCATCGTATTTCTCACACTCATAAAACCACTCTCTATGAGTATTGAAGTGAAAGGATGCACCTGAGTCAATCAACCATGCCTCATGATCTACATGTGTACTTGAAGAAGCCAAGTACACATCCCCACCTTCATCTGAGGTGGTTTTCACCTCTACAGAAGGAGCATCATCATGTTATAGAAAATTTTGGGCACTTCAACCCCGATCATAAATGTCCATAAATTGAGGGCTCCTAAGTCCCTAAAAGTGTTGCTTCACTGCCTAAAGGAACAAGGTTAGCTAATTACACCATCTCCCAGAAGTTCTCCACTAAAAACTGCTCATAAATGGTCAAAACTGGACCATGTTGAAAACCTAGTGCAGAGAGTGCGATGCATATCACCTTCCCAGTGTACAAGGTGTGATGCATACTAAATTTCTCCTCTGTGGGGTGTGATGGTAGGGAATGGACAAATGGCAGGGACAAAATGCGAGGTGGAAAATCATGGAATCTTCCAGAAGCTTCCCCTCTGACACTTGCCTCTCTGTTTTCGACCAGGGATGAGTAAGAGATCATCATTCTCCAAGTGGAAGCAGGAACTATCAGAGAGAGGACACTAATCAAGACCCCAAAAGAATGACTCATCTCCCTATAATCATCTATATATGGATCCCTCATCACAGAGATCCAAAGGCTGGAATTTTGTATCTTATAGAGAAGTGTTGTTGGTTTTCTGGTGTACATTCATAGTGTTGGGTGATCTAAGCTTTACTTGAGGTGAAGAAGGGCTTTCTATCTAGAGGATGATGCTGGTCAGAACATATGGTTGTAATCCTCTTGCTACCTTTTATCTTAATAAAGCTATTCAAGTTCTCCTCCATATTCTTGTATGTTTACTTATATATGCATTTGTATGGTTAACACACATCTGGTCCTGTGTTATTTATGAATATAGATCTTTGTTCTTCAATAGTAGTATGTTGATGTGATTCCACAGGTGCTCTTTGAAGCCGGGCAGACGAAGAAGAAGCGGCAAAGCTTTATCAGGAATGAGAGGAAATCAAGCGCAAGACTAAGGTTGGTCTCCTTGGTTCCCCTCTTGTCTATTTTCATAAAGGAAAACGAAAGTAGACTTTACTTGTTTGTTACTAAGATAGCTACCAGTCTTAGTGGGAATAGCAGCATCCGAGTGGACACTATTCCCAGTAACAAAATGTCAACCCTGCTGGGGAGCGACTAGATTGTTTGTTAGCCTATCTATCTTTGTTTCTTTTATAAACTTACAGATGGAGCCTGAAGCCAAGCCAACTAGCCTTCGAAATGCATTTGTTATACAAATTCAAAGTAGATCAATGCTGCTTCAGTCTATCTCCAGGTTTTGTTTATGAATTAAACAATCGATTTGCAAATAGTCTAATTTCCCTAAGTGGTGGCTCTAGTAACCTCTTTAGATCACCCCTGTGTTTTACATATACTGAACATTACTTACTCGGCCTAAATCCCTGAACTGAATTGAAAATTGTGAGTAAAAACTCGTTCAAAGTCTCTTACTGGTACCATCGCACCCTGCCTTCAAGGCAGACTGTATGCATCTCACTTCCCGAGTGCAGTAGGTGCGTTGCATACTGAATTCACAGTGTGACAGGTGCAATGGTCAGGGAAGGTTAACTTTACCTTCAGACTTTGGTTTTTCCTCATTGTTTTCAGTCCTATTCAGGAGTTTTGCTGTCTGTAGTCAGTGTATCTCTGTGAAAACCCCCTTCTCTTACAACATTCCACCTCCATAGTGCAAAGAACTGTAAGTGTTTTTATGTATTGTGCACCATTTTCAGTTCTCTTTTACAAAAAGGTAGCATAGTCGAACTATCGTTTCTAGATCTGAAAGTGTTGTAGCTATCGTTTTCAGTTTTAGAAGACAATCCCATTATTCTTGATAGCTGATTATATAGTTACTATTACATATGATTTGAATTAGTACTTTTTAAAGCGTCAAAAAGCAATTTTCATTTCGAAATCGCAAAGTGTCTCTCTTACCTTCACTTCATTTTGAAAAAGAAATTTGTTGAGTGTTGTCGCTTTGAAAATGATTCAGATTTGCACATAGATTTCTTATCATCATTCATACATTAAGAAGGCTGAAAACAAATACATGCATGTGCATTTGTATTTTGACTGCTTGGCTTGATTTAGGACAGTGCATTTAGCGTGAGCTCTGTTCTCTTTGCAGAAATATTCTTAACTTTCTTTCCTTAGTAGCTAGGATTTTCATTGCCAAAAGAAGATTAAACGTTTGTTTATCATCTTAGACTACATTTTAGGAATTGTATACACATCACATGGTGAACCTAAAAGGAAAATTTTTAAGCAAGATCAACTTAAAATAAATTTAATGAATCTAACAATGCTTTGGAACCTAACGCACAACATCTAGAGGTCTAGGCTAGAGACGTATTCCGACGTCGTAAAACCTGGTAACTGTTGTTTTCATTGTTGGTTGGGTGATTCCTCCACTCTGAGACGAAAAGTGCCAGTACAGACTTGTGCTCCCACGTATCGTCGAGTATATTTTGGGAGACCACAATAGGTTGCATCCTTTATCCTTAGGAAGTCGTGTCTCTCGCCCTATCGATCGCAATGCACTGAACACAGCATTCGGGAAGATTGACTACCGTACCGTAAAAAGTATTCTGTAGTTTTGCGATTGGTTTGGTAATCCCCTCTGCCTAGATCTCCAGAGAAGTCCATTTTTGCTCCTTTTCAGACTCCTTAAAGGAAAAGGTCCTCTGAGCACTTGTCACTTCAAGCTCAATAAAAATCGAAGGCGACTAGAGTCATCTTTTGCTTTTTCTCGACTCTTTAGAATTGAAAAAACAAGTTGTGTCAAACCGTCTAAAATTTATTTTAATCGGAATAACACCACAAATTCCCTCGTTGGTCTTTACGTTGAGAAAATGGAGTCTACCAACCAAGGATTTCCCCTTGGAGGAAATCCTAGTCCCTTCTCCTCTTGGGGAGATATTGGTGCACCCCATATGGCCACTTTGACACTTCCAGGGTTGACAATTGGTTTGCATGTCTGGCTCTTCTCTACCTTTGTTGTTCAGAATCCCGTAATTCCTGAACAGTCAAGTCAGCAACCAGATGACACTAGAGTTGCCTCCCAACCTTCTACTTCATTTGATTCTCCCTCTCCTCCTTCCTCTTCACTTGATAAAGCCGATAAAGCTAAAAATCAAGTGACTGAGAAGAAGAAGCAGAAAGAGAAAAAGGAAAAGAAGAAAAAGGAACCAAAATTGAAAGGGGGCAACCAAGCGTTATCTAGGGAAAATCCTCATACCGCACTGTAGAAACCTAAATCTCCTTGTGTCATTTGCAATGGAGACCACTATCACTGAGATTGTCCTTGCATCCCTCAGATCTTAAGGGATTCGTCTCCTCGTTTTCACAATCTAGTGGCATCAACCTCTAACGATCATGTTGAATGCACACCATCAACTAGTGGAAGTGAAGCACATGGACAGAAAAGGAATCCCATATTTCCTTGTAAGTTGTGAGAAGGAAATCATGCCATCCACCGTTGTCCCTTCCTTGATGAGGCTAAAAGAGTTTTGGATGACCGTCCTGTTTCACCGCTACGGCTTCCTCCTGGATATAAAAAACTCTTGCCAAGTCCTCCACCAGTTGAAAATCTGGCTGGCCCGTCATTGTGGTCGGCCGAAGCGTCTATCATTGAAAATGAACCCTCTGAATCCATGTCAGAGGAAAGTCAAAAGGTCGAGACAACAGTTGACCTGGTCTTGCCTTCAAAGTGCTCATCTTCGAATGATACTGTCACTGAAGAGAAAGAGAACGACACCGTTCAAATTCTTTTCATCAACACAGACTCCAATGAACTTGGGGGCAGTCCTCCCGCTCCTTTACCACAGGAAGTTCATCAGAGTCATATCCGGTCGTCTATTCGGTCCCACCACCAAGCAACCTAGTCGTTTCCTTCAACTGGAATCTACTAGGCAGACCCCATTTACCAACTACTGTACCATTCAGAATCATTATACAAGCTTACAGAATGGTTATGGCTGGTACCGTCACCGATGAAGGGGCTTCTGTGAGTATCATTTCCTCAACTGCTTGGAAAGCGCTTGGTTCGCCATCGCTTTTGCCTGAAATGAGAAATCTGACATGCTTCGACAAAGGAACCAGTTGACCTTTAGGGATCCTTCCAAATGTGCCCATTACTTTGAGAAGGAAAACCGTTCACATGAACGTGATGGTAGTTCAAGGACCCTTGGATTATAATCTACTCCTTGGACGCGACTATATTTATTGCATGGGAGCCGTCATCTCCTCACTCTTTAGAGTAATGTGTTTTCCGCACGAAGGCAGAATGGTCAAGCTCATAGACCAAATGTCATTCGGTTCACACATTGAAAATAGTCAAATGCCATTGCTAAATGGTATTTTCATGCAAGGAATGTCTCATCGATCCCCAGTCTGTCCACCTGATGAGCGCGACTGATTCAGGAGGATGTGACTGAAACCCAGGGGGCATGCACCCTGGTCTGTTTCGGCAGGAAAACCTTGGGTATAGAGTAGGTTTCTGTGAGGGATATATGACTAGTCTAACACACCCGTCCTCACAGGAAAATGGGATTAGGCTGGAATAAGATACCTTCGTTAAAGTTATGTGAGTGGAGTATCTCTACGCCACTCCCCTTTGTCTATTTCGGTAGACATCGCCAAGGAACCATTCTGTCTGCTACGCAGATGGAACTTTCATGGTAACCTGGAAATTTTTCGCTATACCTGGGGGCATGCAAACCTTTCCACATGCAAGCGAAGAGCGACTATTTATTTTTTAAATTTGTA
>APFE031516204.1:0-11376 GCA_000404065.3 Pinus taeda | reverse complement strand
ATTATTAAAAGGACAGTTGACCAGAGCCAGAAAAATTGGCACAAAACCTTGGTAAATGCTTTATGGGCAGATAGAATAACGAAAAAGGCTTCAATTGGCACTTCTCCCTTTAACTTAGTTTATGGGAAGGAAGTGGTTCTTCCAACCCATTTAATGATTCCTTCCTTGTCTTTAGTACAGTACATCGATGAAGTATCTACTTCCTCCTTACAACATAGATAGATGGGAATGATTAAATTGGAAGAACAATGAGAGCAAGCTAGGAAAACCCATGCTCATCACCAAGCACTAATAAAATCCTCTTTTGACTCAAGCATAATAACCAAAAAAAACTTTTAGAGGGGAGATCTAGTTTTGAAATGGGATAAGGCTCACGAAGAGAAAGGCAAACATACAAAGTTCCAGAAAATGTGGCTTGGTCCTTTTCAGATTGTAGAAGTCATAGGCCCGTCAACGTTTGTGTTGCAGGATTTAGCAGGTAGGAAGGATTCCTTGCCTGTTAACGGACAAATCCTGAAAATATACTTTCCATAGAAGATAACTCTTCTAAATTTTGTAGAATAATTTTATTTTTTTTTCTCTTCTTTCGTAGGAATAAAACTAGTTGTAAATGATTACTTCAGGAATTCGCGTTAAATTGGACACCAGATCCTCTGATTAAATTTTGATTTTTCACTTGTACAAATAGTAAAAATTTTCGAAAATATGATCTTTATTATTGACGAATAGAGTCCAACTTTACCTTAGAAATGATACTAATTCTGACTTCAAAAACTTTTTTCGAAAGCAACCTTTTGGCGAAGAATTTGTTCTATATCAGCACAATGAAAGGAATCAATTACAAAATGAGTACTCTCTGTAAAACTGCTATTTTTTAAAACTCTATTATTACCGTCCAGGGCTTTCTTAAGGAAAAACAATGGGTTCCTCCTTGCTAAAGGAAATCGCAGCATTCAGAGAAGTAATCTGAGAAAACAATACGTATCTCAAAGAATAAGAGGTCTCATCCCGAGCCGACTTATCATGATCACAGATATTATAACTTGTTGACCTTGCCAATACTGTCCACCAAAACAGGGCAACGACTTAAGATTGTTGCAATCAAAAGACAAGGGGTCTCATCACGAGCCATCTTGTTCAGCAAAAGTGTAAATCAAGTGAATGACTGTGTCATAAATTGGCCATCAAACCAAGACATTGTTCTTTGGAGAATAAAAAAAGAAAAAGTATAAAAATGGTTTTCTCTCTGAAAGGTTGTAGATAACTTCTAGCAGGATAAAGGATCATTGTTGGGTAACAGGTAACCCTGTCGAGGCTATGGACGCCTGCGGGCAGCAGAGGCTCTACCTACGGTAAATGAGCATATTATTAATGACCAGCATAGCAGTGATGACCTCATTTTTATCTTTTAAAAAGAAACCAAGTAATGGCTGGTGTAAATACAAGGACTGAACCATAGGAAGCAGACGAAGGGAATGTAGAAAGGTTGAAATGAAGTATCATTGATAAGATAAGACAAGCGTACTCTATCTGTCCATAACAAAGTTTAGACTAACGGAAATTTTCCTGTTTCAGAAGTTGAAGTTCAATAGAAAGTCAGAGATAACTGGTTCTTCCTAGTGAATCGCCATTGTTGTGGTCACCAACAACCCCCTCTTTTGTTTGGTGTTAGCAACAACCCCGAGCAAATGGGGGACCCTTAGTAAAAATTCATCAAAATTCCCCTTGAATATTTTTGTTTTTCCTTAGAATCTTATCGCAGCAAAGCAAAGGAAACACTTCTTGTTATAAGCTTGTCAAACCACGAAAAAGCGACGCTAAACTCATCGCATCGCATTTATCATGAGTGCTCTTAACAAGAGATACTTAAGAAATCCCCGACGGCCGATGTGCGACGTCGCATATCGCAGCAGCCGCATTGAGTAAGACGCAATGACTAATATCCGCAATGTGCGATTTGCGATTTGCGATCTCTAATCCACAATCTGCGATCTGTGATGATCCGATATCACGGTATCACAATGCTGTAATACTAATATGCGATCTGTGATCTGCGACGAAACACGAGATCTTGCTCAGCACAACATTCAAAGGAAAGCTTTCCTTTAATCAGAGTTAGGCGCGCGCATGTAAAAAGAAATTAATGATCATTCGAATGACCGCTTTTCATTTTTCGAAGAGTCAGTTCACTTTGAATGTCATGATTATACACACGCAACATCTGAAGCTTTCATATCAAACTTTATTTTTCATTTATTCTTTTCCTTCACACAACTATAAAACAAGAGATAAAATGGAGTAATTTTTCTTGTGCAGGAAACATCTAAGGAAAAGAGGAAAGCGTCGATGTTTAGAGGCCACAGAAGAGGCTTCTTCAAAAGAAGGAACCACACACGATAGGCCATCTGAAGCTCAGAGTTAAAGGCACACAAAAGCAGCATGACTGCAAAGATACCTGAAGCTTGCACGACAGAAAAGCCCGGAATGAAGAGCAAAGGCAGTTTCCAATCCAGAGAATTGCTCAGGAAGTAAAGTCTTCTGACTCATCAAGTCATTAACAAAGACAGAAAACCAAAATAGCAAAAGCAGGTCCAGTTCGAGAAAAATTCGAGTTATTACCAAGTATACATTCAGTCGGCGGGAGATTCTCTTAAAATATCTGATAGTTTATTGAAGAGGTGGTGCCGACCCTTGTTACTCCTATTTTTGTAACACGCACAAAGGGAAAGGCAACCAACCGACCCCTCTTGGTCGAATGTTGCACACTCACAGTGCTAAAGGAGCAAAGACAAAAATAGTTCAAAGTTAGATTTAATTTTAAAAATAATTTGCTTTATTAGAGGGACAGACATTTGAAAACCGGATCCCAAATTTATGTAATCAAGTTAATTAGTTAGCAGTATTTAAACCCTTCTCATGCATTTAGAGAAGGGTCCGTAGATTTGTCAAAAACTTATCCTCAGAACATGCACTTCTGCACCCTCAGAGGAGGTTTTGATGAATAGATCGATCAGAATTTATCTTTATTTGCATTTTTTATATCTTCTACTGATGCTGCACTTTTGTACTCTTAGTGGATGTTAGAACAAGGAGAGATAAATCATTGTTTCTTGAAGCTTGTGAGTGGAACCAGTCATAAATGGTACTTTTATCTCTTGACTATTTCTGCTTATGTTCTTTAAGTGATTTATAGTTTCAGTTGTTTATATGTCATTGTACGAATGTATGGGTTACCATTTGGCACTTTTGTATGGTGGAGCCGTATTGTTTGTATCTGACATATAAGTAACTTATTATGCGATATGTTGCTCATAACTATTTTGCCTAACTTCTTATGCAAAATAGTTTATCTTTAATGATTTCTGCTCTATGATAGCTGAATGATCTTTATTACCAGTTATTATTCGAAATCTTTTTAGATCGCATAATAGCAAGGAATACACCCCGCGTTAGTGTAGATTAGGTGTATTGTTTCTTATTAGATTACAATAGCATAATGTTAGTTTAAAGAGTCTAAATTAGATTTACTTTGAATTTTCATTAGGTTAGCATAGTTCAAGCTCTACACACACACACGCACCCAAGGTTGGGAAACTGGTCCCGTCACCCCCAGTCGGACCCGCTATACCAAACGGATAAGGAGCTGCCAACCAAGGTCCGGACCAGGTGGGTATCCCCCCTTGTTGTAGACCCGATTTTCGGGGCTTCAACAGCATGTTAAGCAGACATTAGATGTTTTGAAAAGAGAAAAAAATTATGTTAAACTCCCAAAATGTGAATTTGGAAAAACATCTCTAAATTATTTGGGTCATATAGTAGGGGGTGGTGAATTGAAAATAGATCCCTCTAAAGTGGTAGTCATTGTAAACTGGCCTAAACCCAAGCCTGCTACAGAAGTGAGAAGATTCTTAGGAGTAGCACAATATTGGAGGAATTTCATCTCTAACTTTTCCTCAATTGCAACTCCCTTACATGCTTTGACAGGATTGAACAAGGTGTTTCAATGGAGAGGCAAACATCAGAAATCCTTTGACACCTTGAAAGAAAAGATTAGTATAGCACCTGTACTAGCACTGCCTAATCTACAAAGACAATTTGAGATCCAAATGGATGCCAGTGAGTATGCCATGGGAGCAATGTTGACACAGCACGATAAACCCATATGTTATCATTTTAAGATTTTTAATTTTGCAGTAGTTAACTATCCTACATATGATAAAGAATTGTATGCATTAGTTCAGAGTGTGAAAAAGTGGAACATTATTTAATGGGTAAAGAGACAGTAATACATACTGATCATCAATCACTTTAATATCTACACTCCCAAACTAAGTTGCAACAATCAATACATTACAAGTGGATGGGTTTTCTACAACAATTTCATTTATTCATCAGATATAAAAAGGGGATACATAAAAAAGTTGCAAACATGTTATCTAGACCCATTACAAATGCATCTACTATACTTAAGCATAATTATGTACTACATGAAAGTTACATTGAACAATATGCTCAAGATATAGACTTTAAAGATGTATATGCAACTTTGAGTCAAGGCAAAAGGGTAGAAGAATTGGATTATCATTTGAAGGACCAACTCTTGTATCATTGTGGGAAACTCTGCATTCCACAAACTCAGAGAGTAAAGATAATTAGAGAGGCACACACTTCTTTGATATCAGGTCACTTTTGGGTAAGTAAAATAGTTTCATAGATGCAAAGGTTCTGCTATTGGCCAAAAATGAATGAGATGTAAAAGGGCATACTATGTATGCTAAATGCAAGCCCAGCAATAGAAAACTAGGCTTGTACACTCCATCACCAGTTCCTTCTCACCCTTGGGAAAGTGTTTCCATGGATTTTGTTGGAGGACCGCCTAAATCTAGAAAAGGTCATGATTATCTGTATGTGGTTGTGGGCAGGTTCAGCAAAATGTGTATTTTGATACCTTGTAATAAGCAGATTACAACTGAACAAACTATAAAACTGTTCTTTGAATGTGTATGGGTTCATTTTGGATTGCCCACTTCCGTTATATCTGATCGAGACACCCGATTTGTGGGGACGTTTTGGTCTAGTATGTGGGAACTGATGGACACCAAACTGAAGAGAAGCACAACTTTTCATCCACAAACTGATCTCCAGACAGAGGTAGTTAATAGGACAGTAATATAGTTACTCAGAGGATATTGCAGCAAACATCCTAAGCTTTGGGATGAACACTTATGTTATGTGCAGCATGCTTACAATAGATCAAAGCACTCTTCTACATAGAGATCTCCTTTTGAAACCTGTTTTGGTTTCACACCAAGGTCTCCTTTGGATTTTGTCTTTGGTAAAGATACCATGGTTGATGGAAACAGTGCTGTGGACAAGGCAACTAGATTCATTGAACAGATCCAGGAGATCCACCAAGCAGTACAGGAACAACTGGAAAAGAGCCAAGCCAAATACAAGGCAAGGCATGACAAGCATCGAATGGAGCATAGTTTTCAAGTTGGAGACCAGGTCTGGTTGTATATCAGCAAATACAGGATGCAAGGTGAAGGTAAAAAGCTAAATCCTATCAGGTATGGACCTTTTAGGATACTTGAGAAGATTGGTGAAAATGCTTTTCGCCTTGATCTACCAGCTTACATGCACATCTACTTAGTCGTAAATGCAGATTTCTTGAGATTTTTTGAACCCTCAATGATTGAGGATCCCGAAGAGCAAAGTAAACTGCCTTCTATTGATGACTTGCTACTTGAATATCTTAATGAATTGCAGGAAGACACAGTCTTGGACAAGAAGGTGAGGACAACGTTCAGGAGAGATGTTGAGTACCTCAGAATTGGACTCAAAGGTTCGAAGCTGAGTAGTGCAAAATGGATTGAGATTGGGCAAGTGAGATAGCAGTACCCTCACTTAGTCGATGCTTGAAAGAAAACCAAATTTTGGTGGTCCAAAAGCTTTTCAGTGGGAAGGTCGTGATCCGAATTGGATCCATGAAGAATAATCAAGAGAACCATGACTGTATCAGGTCAGGAAAAACTTATAAAAATTCCAAAACAGCGATCAAAAACACCCTGAACCAGTGGCAATGGCAGCCAACGTGGAACGACGAGGACCCCAGTCAAAGCACGCTGACCGAGGCCCATGGAGACTGCGCGAGAGGCTGAATTAGCCCTTGGGAGCCCTGGATTGGGAAACAGAGGTGGATTTTGATGTGCAATTAATCGTGCATCGCTGGGTGAAAAGGGCTGAAATGGAGAAGCCCGGAGCACTCGGACCAATGGGGAACCGGAGAACCACGGGAAAAAAGCGAAAAAGTGCTAAAGGACAAGGCAAGACCCGCGCTCCGAAAAACTGGCGGTATGGATCGGGGCGCCCTCAAACGGTAAGTGTTTTTGGAGGAATTAGAGTGATCCCACTCAATGATCGACGCGTGGCAAGCAAAGGAGAGAGAAAACCACTGTTGATAGCACGCTAAAGGTCGAGAAAGTCAACCGCGTGAAACGTGCATATGGCGTCGGATCTGGAAGCCCCAGATGAGATGGCTAAGATCACGCCTGATGGGGGAAACGAAATCGATGAAGGAATGAGCCGCGATTTAGAAGGATTTGAAGTTCGTTTTTGACCGTCGTGGTGGAGGAAGACTTCATCCACGATGTAGCCGGAGAAGTGAACCGACGAAGTAGGTTGCCATGTTACAGGAGGACATGTGGCCACTCCCTATGAGCCAATGATGATGCCGAACCAGGGAACTCCAAGTGCAGCTGTAAAAGGTGATTTACCGTAGGCAGAAGAGGAACTGAACAGACATGGAAACGAATGGCTTAAAGCCATGAATAGAGATAGAATACACAGTCAGTCAGAGAGAGATAGAGGAACCAGAATCCCGAGAGGAGGACGGAAAACAGGGAAAAAGAAAGTGAAGCAAAAGCAGAAGAGGACAGAGGGCCGAGCTAACCAAAGGTAGCGTCGAGCACCAGAGAGCTTGAGGGATTCAAGCCATCCCAGAGAGGATTTTTCCGGACCGAGCACCACATTGGGCTCTTTCCATTGTAGGCCAGAAGGTCATAGAGCGGGTAGGAAAACGAGTTTGTGCACTCCAGTGGCTTGGGGAATCCAAGAACCACCCTGCCAAGCAAATCTGTTTTAGGTGACTCATATTGAGCTCCTACATTATAATTCTCTACTTAAAACACAATAAAATAAGGCCATCGTTGAAGCTGGACCGGAGATGTAGCCCTGCAGAATAGGGTGAACTCCTTATTAATTTCTTGTGTTCTTGTATTTTCTTATTGTATTTCTCTATTGTCTTTCCATTCAATTGTCTGTGTATTGGCAATCTAATCGATCCGTTGCTTAAATAACATAGACACACACCAACATATGAGTCTGTAATACCTTCATTTAATAAATCTTTAACTGAAGTCCCTCATACGGTGATTATCAGATCAACTAGATGAAGGTGTCCAAGTTAACTGGCCACCTTTTCTCGTTCAACCTCAACCATCTCATTTTCTCATGCATATCTTTCATTTACACAAATGAAAACAGAGGAGCAGGTTAGTCACTTACCTGTGAGTTGAATGTATGTGTTGTGAGGTATTTTGGCTCCTTTTACTGCTACATGCTTGTATTCCCTTGCTGCATGCTCTCTGCTTCCTGATTTGTGGTTGTTTGTCTTGTGCAGGTATCATCTAGCTAGATCTATGCTTTAGATGTCTCCTTCAATCCTCATGGTTTCACTTCTTTTGCTGTTGTGGCTTGATTTCAATGGGATCAACTGCTACATGAATTCCTACAGGAGCTCCTGTAGCTACTTCTCCCTTTGAAATTTCAGCCTATTTCTATGCTGGGAGCTGTGAGGACAATGCTAGAGATGCTAATGGACATAGAGAGGTACTAGGTAAGCTGCAAGTGAGATTTGAGGTTCTTCTTCCTCTCTTACTTTTGTTTTTTTTTTCGTTTTACTAAAAATTGGTTTTTTGTGTTTTTCTGTGACAGGAAGGAAAAAAAATGATGATGATGATGTGATGCAGGTGCGGAATGGATGGCAAGGAGGGTTGAAAGATATATGAGGGTTTATATGTTCTTCATAAAGCTTCCCATCCCCTCAAACTACTTTTTGGAACCATTTCAGGCTCTCCGTAATTCCTACAGGAGCCTTCTATAGAAAACACACGGCCTCCTGTAGAACACAGAGTTTCTGAAAAAAGAGCACAGTGGGGTGGAAGAAGGTCAAAAATGAGGGAGAAGAGTGTGGCGGAGTTGAAATAGGTGCTGGTGTGAGTATCAGGGCTCTATGGCATCTTCTCTTTCTCCCTGTGGTCCTCCTGCAAACCTGCAATGCATATTAAAATTCAATTTTCTTTTTCTTCTTTTTCTCTCTTTTTTTTTTTTGAAAACAACTAGGGAGCCTCAAGGAGGTTTTCACCCTAATTTCCTGCCCTGGGTGCCTCCAAGGGAGGTTTTCACCCAGGGATCTTATTCTCTTTTTCTTTTCTCTTTTTTCTGTTTTTGTCATCACTGGGCTGCCTCAGAAGAGGTTTTCAACCCAATGATGGGACTCAAGCGCCTCATGGAGGTTTTCACTTGAGTCCTTATTTTTTATTTCTCTTTTATGTTTCTTCAGTAAGTGGGTGAAGTGGAGGCTAAGACATGCTCCACTACCATCACTGTGTTATTCAGATCTTCAATGAACTCTCGTTTAGGGAGGGGCTTCTTGTAAATTTTCAACCTATGTCCCTTGACAAGCATGGGGATGGCTTCCTCATCAATGGTTATGATCAGAACTCAACCATTGTCATTGCATTTTTCCATAGTGTAGGGTCCCAACCATCCTGTCCTTAGCTTGCCTTTGAAGTCTTTATACCTTGAATCATAGAGAAGTGCCTAATCTCCCTCTTGGAATTGCTTCTCCTTGATATTTTTGTCATGCCATATTTTCCTCTGAAGCTAAACTACCTCTGTGTGGAGAAGGGCCTGCAATTTTTGTTCATCCAATCCATTAAGTTGGAGTAATCTTTCCTTTTGTGCATGGCTGAGGACTAGGTCCAGCTAAGCTGCCATCCTTAGTGTATTGAATTTAAATTCTATTGACAGCAAAGCCTTCTTCCCATAGACCAGTTCATAGGATGTGAACCCTGTGGTGGTCTTCCATGTTGTGTTGTAGGCCCAGGTGGCCTCAACTAATCTGTCCGCCCAATCTTTTCTACTGTTGCTCACTACCTTGGTCAGAATTCCTTCCAAAGTTTTGTTAGTGACTTCCACCTGCCCATTGGCTTATGGATGGTAAGGGGTGGAAGTCCTGTTCTTGATTTATGATGTGTGAGCAGGTCTTCAATCAAATTGGAAGTGAACTGACTACCTTGATCTCTGACCAATTCTCTTGGATACCTGAACTTGTATAATATGTTTTCTCTCAAAAACTCAGCTACTTTTTCCTCTATTGCTACTTTGATTGCCTTTGTTTCTGCCCACATTGTCAGGGAATCGATGCACACAATGACGTATTGCTTCTGTTTTGAAGGAGGGTTGATAGGACCCACAAAGTCCATGCCCCACTTCTCAAATGGTTCACAGGTCACTTGTAGTTGCATGGGCATCTCATCCTTTGGAGTAGGTTTCCCCATCCTTTGACACCGATCACATTGGCTAATGTATCTCCTCACATCTTGATGAAGAGTGGGCCAATAGTAGCTTGCTTTCAAGATTTTGAAGGAAGTTCTCTTCGCTTCAAAATGACCTCCACAAGGCCCATCATGACAGGTCAGGAGGATGTCAAAAACTTCCTCCTCCCTGACACATCTTGTCAAGATCTGATTTGTGCCAAGTTTGAAGAGATTACCCCCAATTTAGGTGAAAGGGGTGCTTTTCCTCACTATCTTGATCTTCTCCTTTGAGGACAGGTGTGGTAGGACTGTGCTGAAACCAAGTAGTTTGCTATATCAGCAAACCATGGAGAGAGTATCGAGATAGAAAACAAGTATTCATCTGGCATTTGATCATCCACCATTCCTTCTTTGTCTGCAGGCAAATTTACTCTAGACAAAAAGTCAGCAACAACATTCTCTTTACCAGGCTTATCAACAATGGTCAAATCAAATTGTTGCTGTAAAAGCAACTATCTAATAATGCGGCCATTTACATCTGAATTGTTCATTAAATATCTAGTTGCAGCATGATCAGTGTGAACAAAGGTTTGATAGCTTGTGATATCATGTCTAAATTTGTTTAACGAATGCACTACAGCTAGGAGTTCCTTCTCGGTTACCGTATAGTTCAACTCTGCCTTGGACAAGCTTTTTCTTATAAAGTATATGGCATAAGGTAATTTTTCATCAATTTTTCCTAAGGCTGCTCCTATTGCTTTGTTCAAGGCATCTGTGTGAATGTGGAAAGGTAGGGCCTAGTTTGGGCCTCTCAAAATTGGGGCAGTCACAAGTTTACTCTTCAAGGTATCTAAGGATTTTTTACAGTTTTCCGACCAAATAAATTCGAAATCTTTACCTAAAAGACCAAACAACAGAGAGGCTAGCTTGCTGAAATATTTAATGAATCTTCAGTAATACCCAACTAAGCCTAGGAAACTTCTAACATCTCTCACCTTTTGAGGAGTTGGGGCCCTTTGGATGATGGAAATTTTGTTGGGGTCCACCTGCAATCCTTGTTGAGATATTGCATGACCTAGCACGGTCCCTTCAATCATAAAAAATTAACATTTTTCCAGACTGAGGGACAGGTTCATTTCAATACACTTGTCCAAAACTTTTTCGAGGTTAGATAAAGCTTCATGAAATTCATAACCATAAGGAGTAAAATCATCCATATATATTTCCACTACATCATGAACTAGTTCAGAAAATATACTCAATACTGCTCTCTAGAAAGTGGTTGGAGTGTTACACAAACCAAAAGGAAGGACCCGATATGCAAAGGTACCCCAAGGACAAGTGAAAGTGCTCTTATCTTGGTCTTTCGAGCTGATTTGAATCTGATTGTACCTACTAAACCCATCTAGGAAGGAGAAAAACTTTTTCCCCGCTAGACCATCTAACACTTGATCTATGAAAGGCAAAGGAAAACGGTCCTTTTTAGTGACTTTGTTCAATTCCCGATAGTCGACACAGATTCTCCACTTGCCATTTTTCTTTTTCACTAGCACCAGAGGAGAGACCCATTCACTGTCAGAGATGTGGTAGATGAATCCTGCATCAAGTAATTTTTGTAACTCTTCCTTAACAATGTTTTTAAGTGCTAGATTCATCCTCCTTTGAGGCTTCCTGACTGGTTTGCAATCTTCCTTAATGTATATATGATGGGCACATACTGAAGGGTGCACTCCCTTCATCTCCTTATAACTCCAGGTGAAGGCATCTAAATGTT
>APFE031516199.1:18056-28268 GCA_000404065.3 Pinus taeda | reverse complement strand
GTTGTCCTCTCAGGGGCCTCTGGAGACACCCTAGGTGACTCCTCCTTGTGTTCTTCCCCTTCTATTTCAATTCCTTCTTCCTCTCTGACAGTAGGACTAACATCATAGATGAGGGTTTTGATGTCATCCTCTGCTGGTAAGTCTCTGAAGACTGACCATTTTATAGGGATCCTGAGGTTTTGGAGGGCATCCTCAATGAGGATTCTGATCAAACCATGGTGAGCCAACTGTTGGGAATTCCCTTCCTTTACTTTGTTGCTGGAGTCTATAAGTGATTGCATCAAGAAATAGGGTATGTTGAGTCTTTGGTGAACTGGTGTTTCTACCCCAAATCTTAGTTCTTCAAGTATCCTAATATGGTAGCCATAAACAACACTGTATCTATCCTCATATGAGATATATTTGATGAGTTGGTAGCCTACCTCACCCCATGGGTATGGTAGACTGTCCCTCCTTACTCCATTTTTATCCTCTGTGGGTTCTTCACCTTCTAAAAATAATTTCCCACCTGACTATCTGCTTTGTCTTCTTTTCTCCATGCAATTCCTAGGGAAAGTGTGGTGACCCTACTGATGAACTCTGGGGTGAGATCTATAGTGAGCCCTCTAACTATAATCGTGGCATGGATTCTACTGTGTGGAGTGAGGGAATGAGCAAATTATTGAGAAACAAAGTTTCATGTGTATGTAATCCACTAGCTTTTTAGAGGACTTCTAGTTCATTTGCTTGTAAATGGGGATGGATTTTTAGATCCTACCTCTTTAGAATGGTGGCAGTGGACAATTCTCTTCATATTCCCTCTTGAACCCCTCTCTGCTATCCTGTAGACTTCCCCTGTGTATCCTGTAGACTGCTCCTATAGACTGTTCTTGTAGGAATTCTCTTGCAGAACGATGGATCCTTGCTTCCAATGGGTGGCCAGAGTTATGAGACCTACTTGAGTGAGGGATTTTCAGGGAGGTGGAATGCATGAATGTATGCAAACGATGTTTTGTTTCCCTTTATGCCACCTCATCATTCCCACTCCTTTTAATCAGCTCCCACAGTTGTTAATCCATAGTTAACCACTTCTTATCCTACTCCTCCTTTGTTCTTTGAGTTGACTGCAACCATGTGTGAGAGGGCACCCTGCTTTGTATGTGATGACTGAACGAAGGTGGCCAAGTTAACTAGTCACCTTTTCACTTACAAAACAACTACCTCATAACCTTTACAAGTTTTGATCAAATGATGCATATGAGTGAGTGAGTGAGTGGGATACTTACCTGTGGTAATGATGCCATGCTGCAGTTTGTCGAGGACCAGAGGTGTTGCGTTGTTCATTTGCTACACGGTCATTCTTCTTCCTCCTCTACTGTCTGCTGATGGTGTCTGTGACTATAGATCTGATGCTGCTACTGTTGTGTAGCTCCTATATTACCACTTGGCAATGTTTTGTGTCTCCCTTAGAATTTCTTAATCATGTTGCTAGATGGTGCTCTGAGGATGTTGTAATAAATGCACAGAGGGAGTAGGAGTGTGTGTGAGTGCAGGGATGATGGTAATGGATGAGGTGAGGGGTTAGATCATGTATAGAATGAATTATGGGGACCTAACCAACCTACCATTCAGGAGATCCTGTAGAAAACACAATATTCACCTTAAATTGAAGCAATGAAGTAAAAAAACAATGGAATTGATGGAGGGATGCATGGTAAGGAGTGGAGGAGATGAATATATGTGAGGCAGGGTTACTTTTGGATCTTCTCTTTGTGCCTTGAATGTCTTTCTCACCCAATTGCAAATAACAATTATGTCTTTTTTTTTCATTATTATTATATTTTTTTTGAAAAACACCTAGGTTGCCTCAAAGAGGTTTTCACCCTAGATATCTTCCCTGGGCACCTCAAGGAAGGTTTTCACCCAGAGATCTTCTTACTCTTTTTCATTTTTTCTCATCCTTGGGATGCCTTATGAGGTTTTCAACCCAAAGATGGGACTCAAGCACCTCATGGAGGTTTTCACCTGAATCCTCATTCTTTTTTCTCTTTTTCAGTGCCCTGATGAGGGAGGAGCTGGAACTTGATCCACTACCATCACTGTCTTATTGATATTGTCAATGAACTCTTGTTTTGATAAAGGCCTCTTATACATTTTCAATCGGTGTCCATTAACAAGCAATGGAATGGATTCTTCATCTATAGTTATGATTTGCACTGAACCATTATCATGGCATCTTTCCACCACATGAGGTCCGAGCCATCTTTTCCTTAGCTTGCCCTTGAAGTCTTTATACTAGAATCAATAACAATGCCCAGTCTCCCTCTTGAAATTGCTTCTCCTTGATATGTTTGTCATGCCAGATCTTCCTCTGAAGCTGAACTATCTCTGTATGTAGGAGGGCCTACATTCTGAATTCATCCAAGCCATTCAAATGGAACAATATTTCTTTCTGTGCGTGATTGAGATCCAAATCTAGTTGGGTTGCCATCCTCAATGTGTTATATTCAAACTCAATGGATAACAAAGCCTTTTTCATATAGACCAGCTCATAGGGTTTAAATCCAGTGGTGGTCTTCCATGTTGTATTATAGGCCCAGGTGGCCTCAACTAGTCTCTCTGCCCAATCCTTGCTACTGTTGCTCACTACCTTGGTAGTGCCATGTTGGTCACCTCCACTTGCCCATTAGCTTGTGGATGATAAGGAGTGGAGGTCCTATGCTTAATTTTGTGACGGATGAGTAGTTCTTCAATCATGCTGGAGGTAAATTGACTGCCTTGGTCTGTGACTAGCTCTCTAGGGTACCCAAATTTGTAGAATACATTCTCCCTTAGGAACTCAGCCACCTTCTCTTCTGTTGTTGCATTAATTTCCTTGGTTTCAACCCACTTAGTCAAATAATCAGTGCACACAATAATGTATTTCTTTTGCTTTTAAGAAGGGTTGATAGGCCCAATGAAGTCCATGCCCCACTTATCAAATGGCTCAAAAGTCACTTGAGGTTATAGGGGCATTTCATCTCTTGGAGTAGGCTTTCCCATCCTCTGGCACCAATCACACTAACTAATGTACTTTTTCATATATTGATGAAGAGTAGGCCAATAATAGCATGCTTGAAACACTTTGAATGATGTCCTCTTTACTGCAAAGTGACCTCCACAAGGCCCATCATGACAGGTTAGAAGGATGCCAAAGACTTCCTCTTCCCTTACACACCTTCTTAAGGTTTGATCTGGGCCAAGTTTGAAATGATTGCCCCTAATCTAGGTGAGGGGGTAACTCTTCCTGACTATCTTTCTCTTTTCTTTGGAGGGCAAGTTTGGTGGAAATTGTGTTGATACCAAATAGTTTTCTATATCAACAAACCATGGGGAGAGAACTGAAATAGCAAACAAATGCTCATTTGGTAATTGGTCATCCACCATTCCTTCTTCACCTACAGGTAGATTCATCCTACATAGAAAGTCTGCAACAACATTTTCCTTACTAGGCTTATCACCAATAGTTAGATCAAACTGTTGTAATAAAAGCAACCATCTTATAATTCTATCATTTACATCTGGTTTGTTCATTAAATATTTGATTGTAGCATGATCAATATGCACAAATGTCTGATAGCATGTAATGTAATTCCTAATTTTTGTAATGAATGCACAACAACTAGGAGTTCCTTTTCGGTCACAGTATAATTTAGCTCAGCCTTTGACAGGTTCTTACTGGTAAAATAGATGACATAGGGCAATTTCTCCTCTTCCTAACCTAAGGATGCTCCTATGGCTTTGTGTGAGGCATTAGCATGAATATGAAAAGGGAGGGCCTAGTCTGGGCCTTGGAGAATTGTTACAGTGGTTAACTTACCCTTTAGAATGTCTAAGGCCTCTTGACAACTTTTTGACCATATAAACTCAGAATCTTTGGCCAACAACCCAACCAAAGGAGAGGCCAACTTGTTGAAGTCCTTTATGAACCTTCGGTAGTATCTAGCTAACCCTAAGAAACTCCTGACATCTCTATGCTTTTGTGGAGGTGGGACCCTTTGGATGATTGCTATTTTGTTTGGGTCCACTTGCAGTCCTTGCTGGGATATTGAATGACCTAGCGCAGTCCCTTCAGTCATTAAAATTTCACATTTTTCTGGGCTGAGAGACAGATTCATTTCAATGCATTTGTGTAATACCTTGCCTAGGTTAGTCAGGGCTTCTTGGAAATCACAACCATAAGGTGTACAATCATCCATATAAATTTCCACTGCATCATGTACTAATTCAGAAAAAATACTCAAGACTGCTCTTTGGAAAGTGGCTGGAGCATTGAATAGGCCAAAAGGAAGGACCCTATAGGCAAAAGTACCCCAAGGATAGGTAAATGTGGTCTTATCCTAGTCTTCTAGGCATATTTGGATTTGGTTGTACCCACTGAATCCATTTAGGAAGGAAAAAAACTTCTTCCCTGCCAGGCCATCCAACACTTGGTCAATGAAGGGTAGGGGAAAATGATCCTTCTTTGTGGCTTTGTTCAACTCCCTATAATCAACACAAATGCTCCACTTACCATTTTTCTTGGGAACTAACACTAAAGGAGAGACCCACTCACTATCAGAGATAGGGTAAATGAATCTTGCATCTAGCAGTTTTTGTAGTTCCTTTTTGACTATGTCTTTAAGGGCCGGATTCATCCTCCTTTATGGTTGCTTGACTGGCTTGCAAACTTCTTTGATGTATATGTGGTGGGTACACACTGAGGGGTGTACTCCATCCAAGCGAAGGCTTCTAGGTTTTCTCTCAACATGTTGCATAACTCTTCCTCTTCAAGAGTAGAAAAAGATGGATTAATTTTCAAAGTTTTCTTTGGGCTGAATTCTATGGTTTTGACACAGAGTGGGTTGGAATTGGCCAAGCATCAGTCAATTGGACGATTGTTCTAGGTTTCCCTTACTTCTTCTTCTAATGGTAGTGAACTAGGAGTTGGAGTGTGGAGTAAGTGTTCAATTAAGTCCTCCTCATCTTGTTGTCCTCCTCCTATGGTTGCGTCCAAAGCATAAAGTTGGGCAGAATAAACCTCATCTTCTTCCTCCTCCTCCAACCATAAAGGTAAATCATGCTCTAGGGTAGGTTGAGCAGGAGGGTATAGCACTAACTGTTTGGACATATGCCCATTCTTGATGGTCATATTCCCAGCTCTGTAGCTAATGTATGCATCAACTATGGCCAACCATGGCCTCCCAAGGATGAGAGGGTAACGAGTAAGCTTAACCTTAGGCTAGAGAACTAGGAAATCTACAAGGTACTCCCAGGAGTCAATGGAGACCATCACATCCTCCATAATTCCCTCAAGGGCGACTGTGGAACGGTCTACAAGTTGCAGAACTGTTGTGGTCTTCCTCAATGACCCTTGGAGGTTGAGCTTGAGCATGGTGTCCTTGGTAATCACATTAATGGCAGCCCTAAGATCAATCAAAGTGTGTGGGACAATGGTGCCATTGATGTGCACATCTACTACAGGGCTTCCAGGGTCCAAATATTTTGGACGTATTACCTGCCCCAACATTAAGTTAGACAATTTCCCAATGGAATTAATGGTAGGGGCATCTCTTTTTCTTCTTCCTGGATTCTTGAAGCACTTCTCCTTAATCAAATTATTGTAAATGGGAACATCTTTGATTGCCTGGAGAAGGGGGATCTTTACACATAGATTTTTCAATTCTCCTAGAAGTTCAATTTCTTTTGGGGTAGGCTGTAGTGGTTGGGTTAATATCTCAGGAAAGGGTGGATTTACTTTAAGGTTTCTTTCCTCTCTTTCTTCCTCAACCTCCCTATGTGGAGAGGGAGGTTGGTTATCAGGGAGAATTCTCCCAGATCTTAGCTTGGTTTCTTGGATTTCTACATCATAAGTTGGGTATGATGTCTCTCCACTATATGCTTGTTGAGCTTGCCTATTGTTTGGATTCGGATTTGGCTGGGCTGGCATCTCGGGTTGCTTGGGTGGAGCAGAGTGCAGGAGTTGTGGTTGGGTAGGTGGTGGAGGCAATAGGGCTAGAACATTGTTGAATTGGGGCCTCCACCCCTAGAGTTGGGTATTCCACTGATGTTGTGGCTGAACATAAGGTTGAAATGATTGGTTGGCTGGCTGGGAATGATACTGAGATGTATAGGACCAAGGAGGGGGTGTAGACCAGGAAGGATGAGCAGGGGGTCCCCAATAAGGTATAGTTGTGGTTTGGTTGGGGTTGTAATATGCATGGGATGACCCTTGCATACCCTGCTGGTATGGTCTAGGCCCATGAGGTCTCCTTTGGTTGATATAGCAAAGCTGCTCAGTGACCCCTTTAGTTCCTTGATATACAAATTTGAGTCTAGGTAAAGAAGGGCACTTGCATGTGGAGTGGTTTTCTTCACAGGTTGAGCAAATATTAATATAGTTCAATGGACATTCGCTCCTAGGATGCCTCCTGGTGCATCTAAGACAAAAGATGGATAGGGCTCTTTCTGCTTCCTCTTGCTTCCTTTTGATGCTCATGGTGTCCAATTGCAAGGCAAGGGTTTTCAACATATCACTTTTGAAATCTTTTAGCATATTTCCAATTTCACCCTTGATGGATGAGTTGGAGGATGATGTAATGGCCATAGGTTGACTACCCCTACCCTTTTTCCTCGTTGCCCTAGAATGGTTTCTAAAGACAGTCTTAATATCCTCATAGGGTAATTGGTAGATATCTCCTCCTGCTATCATATGTAAGGTATCTAGAAGATCCTCCCTTACTCCTCTAAGCAGGACCAACTTTAGTGACTCAGGGTCAAGTGTGCACCTGGCCCTTTTGTAACTGAGCTGGAATATTTCTTCATAGTCTTCTAAGGATTCATCTTGGCCTATGATCATCCTGAAAATATCTTCTTTAGTGTCCTTTGACCTAAAGTAGTTCCTATATTTGTTTTTAAAAGCCTATTGCATCTGAGCCCAATTTATGATGCTATCTCCAGGTAAACCCATGAACTAGCGCAATGTTGCATCCTTGAGGGTAGATGGAAATAGTTTTAACTTTTGCTCATCATCTGTATAGTCATAGATTTGACACATAACAACAAACACAAATAGGAAAGTGTTAGGGTCCTCTGTAATCAAGCCATGGAAATGAGGTAGAGCAGAGGGGCTTATATTCTTCATCTTAGTGTCCCCATTGGTCTCCTTGATGGGGAAGGCACCCTCAATTCTCTCTCTATTTCCTCTGTCATTTCAATTTTCAGCCATTGGTTAAGTAGGAATGGGTTCTTCCTCTTCTTCTTCCCCTGTAGGTTCCTCAAATATGTAATGTTGCTCACCTAAAGGGTCTTCCAATTCACTGTCACTGAAGAAGAGACAAGGTTGACTGTTGGATGCAATGAGGGTATTTGACAAGAATGTCCCTGAATTGTCCCTATTCCTACGAGGCATGAAAGGAAATGTTTTTGGGTTAATTTTTGTAAGTTTTTTATTTTTATTTTTATTTATTTATTTTTTAAGCTGGAAAGTACTCTATAGAAAAGAAATTGTTGATTGAATGAAAAACCACTAACAAGAAAAACTACTTGTTGAATTGAAATTCTACTTGTAGAATGAAATTGCTGATTGAAGGAAGACTACTGACAGAAGAAGACTACTTGTTGACTTGAAATTCTACTTGCAAAATGAAAAGGAAGCATATAATGACAAATGAAAGAAAGAAAGCTATTAACAAAGAAACGACTTACTGAATTGAAATTCTACTTGCAGAATGGAAAGGAAAGCAGATAATGACAACTAAAAGAAACGAAGAAACTAGATTACTTTTGCAGAAATAAACTAATGGAAGAAAATTGGAGACTAGAAATATAAGAAAGCAGTAATCACATTCTACTTAGACACCTCCCCGGCAATGGCACCAAAAGATGATGAGCCTAGGTATTGTAACAAGAATGTTGCAACTCCTAGGGCTACCAACTTTACTTATCAACACGGGGTTCGTACAAACTTGGAGGTGACAGTGATATATGCACAAGTAAAAGTGAAGGTCTTGCCTATTGTCACTGATCGTTTAGAAAGAGACCCCAGGGGTTCCAAGCCAAACTTCTATAGGGTCAGAAGAAGCTTAATTCTTTGATGGAAGAAGAGAAAATCTATTCTAAGAGAGAGCTACTCTACTACAGTAATGAAGAAAACAACATGTAATGCTAAACCACACCATAACCTAACTAACCATCTAAACAACTATGCTAAAAAGAATTGCTAAATCTACACTAACCTAATGCTGATATCTAATTTGTAGAGGTAAATAGCATTAAACTATACTAAGGTGTAAGAAAAGGAACTAAACTAAATTTGTTTTCAAGCAGAAGAGTGGTCGGAGATCAAAATTGTTGAAAGGAGGACATAAGGACACATTAATGCATAGGGACCATTCGATCGATCAACGAATAGAAGATGGATGGCAGAGATCTTATTGCGGGGGCTTAAGTGAATAGATGGATGAATAGGGTAACGAAGCAGATGAACGACAGAGATCTTATCATGAGGAATTGAGTGAATGGATGGACGAACAGGGTAATGAACCAAATGAATGACGAAGATCTTATCATGAGGTATTACGTGAATGGATGAACGAACAGGGTTAATAGGAGATGTATGACAGAGATCTTATTGCAGAGATTAAGTCAAAATATGGACGGACAGGATTAACTTGAGGATGGACAGTGGAGATCGTATCGCGGGAAGAAAACGTGCGGAAATGATGGAGCGGGTTTCGAAAGCGGTAAGTAGTTTCTCTTGCGCCCTCAAAGCTGTAAGCTATATTTATGAATTTCACGTGATTAGCCTAATTGAGCGACACATAGCACAAGAAAACCAACTTTCTTGCGTGCTCTTAGGCGGATAACGGTCGTGCAAGAATCCGCATGAGATTGCACAATAGCTGTTAGATCAGGCTATACAGATCAACGGTGGAGATCAGTCAAGCTAGTTTGTAATCGGGTGACATGATAGCCATCTAATCAAGCAAGGTAGATTGAAGGTGGGGGTTTAAAGTGCATAAAGTGTTGAGGTGACGTGATAGCCATTGGATCAGGCAAGGAAGATCGACAGTGGGGATTTAAAGTGCATAAAGTAGGTGGAAGACTTCACGTGAGGTGCCAATTGGATAAACTAATGAATCAGACATGATTGGGCAGGTTTGTTGTGGATCAGACGGTAAGGGGATTATGCATAAAGAACGTGTTGAAGGAGGTTTCAATGAAAATGATAAAAAAACCAGTGAGGGTGAGGGTGGACCGAGAGTGATGGAAAACGATGACAGTGAAATGAAACAAGTAACTGTGTCAAAAAACAAACTCGAAAGCTCATGCGAGAACTAGAAACCTATGTTTTTGGGGTTGCTGAAGGGTCTCTTCCTCAAGTCATGGTCCTAGAGGGAGGAGGTGAGGCTGAGACACCTGTGGACAACCTTATGGTGTAATTTTTCTCCTAGCTAAAATGTGAACTGAAAAAAGGCACAAATGGAAGTAAACTAAAGCACAAGCGATCTACTCTACACTATTGTAAGAGGAATGCAACTACTTAAGCAAATAAACAGAAAAGCATGAATCATCTACGCTATACTACCGTAATGGAAATGCATCTACTTAAGCAAAGGAACAGAGCCAGAAATCTATGCTAGCATACATGTACAATAAAGAGGAGCTTTGGCTGCTCGGGTTGGGCCCTAACCCAAGAGCTTCAGCCCTCTGAGTTAACTTAGTGCTGGCTCAAAACAAAACTCATCTTTATTATAAAAACCATGGATTACATAAAAAAAATTGTCACAAGTCTTGCAGCTCAAAAATAAAGTAGAGTTTTACAATGAAAATCTGAATCCTACTGAGGTCCTAAGCCTCTCTACTTATACATCTGAAGTCTCCAGTGACCTCCTTCCCATTAGGGAGGCTTGGCTCCCCACTCAAGATAAACTGGTTTCTATCACTTTCACTTGCTTGGTTGTCTTTTAGTCCTCGTGATTTGGCTATTTGCACTCTGAGATGATGGAGGAATATTCGAATGGAGGGGTAGTAAATGAGGAGGATTTACCTCCTATAATTCCTCTCCCTTGTCCCATTTGAGTTTTGGCCAAGGTCTTTGCCACAGTTCCTTGTTTTTATCCTTTATTCCTGCATTACATGCACATTAGACCACAAAGCAAAATATCCAACTCTAACTCATCTCATAAACAAAATATAATCAAAAGTATGCAA
>APFE031516199.1:0-11446 GCA_000404065.3 Pinus taeda | reverse complement strand
CTCATCCCTGGGCGAATTCAAAGAGGCAAGTGTCACAGGAGAAGTTTCTGGAAGATTCCATGATCATCCACCTTGCAAACTGTCTCTGCCATTTGTCTACTCTCCCCCATCGCACCCTACAGAAGGGATTTCCAGTATGCATCGCACTTTTTGCACTGAGAAAGTGAGATGCATCACACCCTTAGCACTGAGCAGCTTGTATGGTCCAGTTTTGACCAATTCTGAGCAGTTTTCCATGGATAACTTCTGGGAGATGATGTAATTAGCTGACCTTGTTCCTTTAGGGTATGAAGCAACACTTTTGGGGACTTAGAAGCCCTTGGTTCATGGACATGTATGATTGGGGTTGCAGTGTCCAAAAATGTCTATAATAGGTACGTGTTAAACCTATTTGGAGGTGCAGTCAGTTGGATGAGTAAGAAATAATTTGTAGTGACACTATCAACTACAGAGGATGAATACATGGTAGCCACTCATGCAAGCAAGGAAGCAGTTTGGTTGCAGAGATTGTGTTCAAGTATGGGGTTAGTACAGGGAGCTATAAGAATAGACTGTGACAACCAAAGTGCAATTTTCTTGGCAAAGAACCCTGCTTATCATTCAAAGACAAAGCACATTGATGTTCAGTATCACTTTGTGAGGGATATGATAGAAGACAAAAAGGTGTTGCTGGTAAAGGTGGACACTTTGAAGAATATTGTAGATGCATTGACAAAATTTGTGAGCTCTGAGAAGTTCCCTTGGTGTAGAGAAACAATGGGCATTGCAAGGCTGGATAAATGACTAAGTTCTCCTGTGGCCCCCTGTGGAAAGAAAACAACAAGTGGGAGAATGTTGGGTTGTGGTATATTCTTTCCATGACTAGCCACCCTCTATGGGGTCCAAGGCAGTGCCCTGGGGAAATTTTTTTTTGGACCCTATATTAGGTGGGGCGAACCTACCTATGGTTTTGTGCATGGTTTTCGCACCTGGTTTTGGGCGCAAAAATTTTCGGTCCATGGTATTGGATCCTTCGGCATGTATATATATGTATTGTAACATTGAAAGGAAAATAATGAAAAATCAATCTGGTAATTCCGGTTTTGGGATCTAGGGGAAAATCTCTGTGTATATGTGTTTTATGTGTTATGCTCTTGCATTGTTTACTTTCTTTTCTTAGAATTCATATGCAGGTAATTTCTGTATGGGGTTAAAACCTACACTGTGTAGGTGTATGTATTATATTGTAGTGTACACCATATGTAGGTGTATGTATTGTGTTGTGTTGTACACTGGGTGTAGGTGTATGTGTTGTATGTTAGGTATAGGTGAATTTATTGCATGGCATTGTATGTTTTGTGTGGTTGTATGTGTGTGATGCACACTATGTGTATGTGCACATGGTTGAGGAGAAGGCACTGGGTGTTTGTCGAGTGTGGAAACCAATCCAGAGTGTGTATAGAATAAAGAAAAAGGTAGAAGCTAAGGATTGATTAAAGGATAAGTATCAACATTTTATTTCAGTTTTATTATGCATGTGAATTATGATTCTGGTTTAAGATGGTTAAATGTGATTTATGATTTTGATCTATGATGGTTGTGCTTTGAGCTAACCTGATGTGATATATTTATAGATGATGATTTGGTCAATGATACTAGTTTGAATTGTTGTGACAGGAAGTAGACAGGATTGCAAGTGTACCTTATTGACGAGCTACCAATGAGGTATGATTTGAAGTTATTTCTATTTATTTTAATATAATGGAAGTTATGCTCTTGGTACAGGAAGGAAAAAAATTCCCGACTGGGTGATTGAAACTTATTGCAAGAATTAGTAGCAGAAGTGAAAGGAATTCGAATAAGCAACAATATGTTGGTAAAGCACTTCAGGAGTAGGGCCATTATGGGACATTGGTACCCAATAGTGTCCATTGATTTCCATGAGCATGTTATGTATGATGGTTTGAGGCAAGGATATAACTTGGTTGTTTGACCTTCCAATGTGAGGAAGCCTTGCCAAGGGATGGATCACCTAGGATAGGGGATGATGGGGAACTTGGAAGGTGAGTGACTGCATGGAAATGGGTGACTAAATTTCCTGAGGGACTGTGTAGCAAAGAAGGGAAGGTCGGGGATGGATTTGTTTGGTCATTAGCATTGCCAGATTGAATCAAACGCACATTGGGAGTGTGCCTTGGAACAATGAGCTGGTAATTGTTTTCTAAGAGGAAAAGTGGCACAGGATTGTAGCGCTAGACATTGGACACAAATTTGACCTTGTAGTGGATTGTGGACTTCCTGGGAAGGACGTGAATCCTAGTACTACTTTGAGAGTGGAGGTGTGAGCCTCTGGACTCCCTTGTTGTGGATGCAGACATCATATCCTTTTATTTGATAGTTTAGCAAATGTGCATATGTGGTTATTGTAAATACCATAATGAGCTATGTTATAAAGCTCCAGTAAGTGGTATGGTTGTTATATGGTCATATTGTCATGATGTTTTGCTTTTGAGCAGGTCTTTCATTGTAAATACTACAACGAGCTAAGTTATAAAGCTCCATGGGAAGTATGTTTTCTTTTTAGTGGTTTTGTTAAGCTCTTGGTGTGGTTTATCACTGAGGACGGTGTTCCCCAAGGGGGAGGGTTCTATAACAGCGCTGGCGAAAATTCCATGTAATAAAAGTTAATAAAGGCAAAATAAGACCATGGTTAAGGGATACTTATTCCAAGCTTAATGTTGGGAAAATATATCCTAGTGGGAATCACTGGATGTGTTTATGGCTAAAGGAAATAGGCAAAGGAAAAGGAATTGAAGAGACAAAAAGGAATTTTTGGCACATTTATTTATGAAAATAAAGGAAATTAGGAGAAAAGGATGGTGAAAGGTCACAGGTTTCATGTGAGGAGGAAATTGAAGGAAAATAATGGAAATTGAAGAAAATAGAGGCCTCATTGATAAAAAGGCTTCTGAGGATTAGTTGGCAAGATTTTTCTCAGGCTTGGTAAGTGTAACTTTTTTTCAGTTCAGTTTTGGAGCTCTCTCATTATTCTCTCTCTCTCTCTCACTCTTGGACACTTGGAATTTTCCTGATGCAAGGAAGGAAAAGCAAGCAAAGAGAAAGGAAGGAAACCAAGGATCGAGAAAGGAAGAGTAGGATCAAGCAGCTTCATCAGGAATACTTGCAGGTAACATATTGCATGTGTAAATTCCTAGATGGTTTTGACATCCATGGCTTTGCATGTTGGTGTATGGTTCTCTTGCTATCGATGACATGGTTTTTCCTAGTTATGACATTGGATTTCAGCCTAGCCTTGCCTTTTTTTGGATGCCATGTTGAGCTGGGATGTTGCTCTCAGTTTTGAGTTTTGGAATTGCTGGATGGATTTCGGAAGCCAGGGCAGAGGTGGTCTCAAGGTTCATTCCCAAAGGCCTAGGAATCCTTTGATTGGTTTTGGCGAGATACACGGTAAATCTTGAGGGAGGTGTCTCGGTTTAGGGCCTAGTGATCTGGGATTAGATTGCGGTAAAGCCTAAGAGACAAGGAGACAAAAAAATTCCTCAAGGATAGTCATGGATTATGGATGGCATTCCAAGTTCAATTCGGTTTTGTGATCAAAGCATAGGTTTTGGTGTGATCATGGTTTGGTGAGGGTGGAGGTGGTTTAACCTCTAGATTCCCTTGGTTGTTTTTGGATTGGTTTATCCATGAGATCCCACATTTATGCTTAGAATATGGCACGAGGGTGAGTGGATGAAAGAAATATTTGGTTCAATCATGTCTACGGTCGGGTGGTATGTGGAAGTCCTGAACCTAGTTGAATTTGCCTATGTTTAATAAAATCTAAGTTCTCTTGATTTTGTACTTGTTTATATGTGGATTTAATGGTTTTTATCTCATTGTTATTTCCATGGTTGTATGTTGGTTATAAGCATGGTTAATTGACTGGTTCATGTCGTGGTTATTTCATGTATTTACTTGTAATTGTCAAAATGATGGATTGAAGACCTAATTGTTGCCATATAAGCTCAAGGGAGAAGGTGGTGATACTTATTTTCATGTCTCATAAGAGTTTTCAGTCATTCATGCTCTACCTTGTATCCTAGACCTGTATATTGTATTGACGTAACGTGTTTGACAAAATGTCAGTCCCGGTTGCGGATGGTTAGGTCTAGTCTTGGAGTTAGTTTTGGTTTATTAGTCTTTCCATCATGTGTTTAATGGATTTTGGAAGTTATTGCAATTGTTGGATAGTAGCCAGAATTATGGGCTTGTAAAGTGCCTTAAATCCCACGGACTCTAACACAGGTATGTTGGAAATAGTCCCTGGACGCCAACATCTAGGCTTGTGGGAGCGTCTAGAGTTCTTTGGATGTTGGAATGCCCATAGCATGGGAGCGTCCATAGGTTTAATAGCTTAAATGCTCAGTGGGACCCAAGGGCATGATATCTGTGTGGTTGGGATGGCTTCTAGGAGTGTTGTTGTTGATGTGGAAGGTATGTTTGATGGGTTTCCATTGATTCCACTTCCTTAAGGATACCAAGGAGGTTGAATCATATCACAGTAGCCTCTGGTCACATGCTTACCCCGGTTGGCCGGTTACTTGGGTAGATACGAGAGGAGGGTGTTACAATTGCACACACAGACTCATCAATCAACAAAGTTGTTATGCATTCCACACAGATTCAGTGTGAAGAAATAATACAGAATAAGCTACTCTAGCATTCAATCAGTCTCACAACACTCCTTAAAACCATCACTCATTCAATATGAACACATAAAAGGAAGTGCAATCCAAATTGTAACAACAAAGCAAATAATTCACCACCACACTAAACTGAGGGACCAGTCTAGGACTTAAGTTGTCACACCATCCAAAGCTTACTGAAATTAATTAAATTACACACATAATTAACTATAACAAAAACAATAACAACAATCACATAAATGAGAAACATTTATGCAATATGCCATTCAATTTCTCGCATGACACTCCTGAAAGCCATCACTCATTCAATCCGCACACATAAATGGAAGTGAAGTCCAAACTATAACAACAAAGCAAATAATTCACTACCACACTAAACTAAGGCACTAGTTGAGGACTTAAGCTGCCACACCATCCAAAGCTTACTGCAATTAATTAAATTACACACAAAATTAACTGTAACAACAGTAGTAACAATAATCACATAAATGAGAAATATTTACGCAATTTCATATTCCACGCTAACTAACTAGTGATCCCTACTAAGAAGGAGGGCCCTTCCTCCTTAGTAGGGGTCAGCGCACTAAAAAGAACACAAACTACTCAGAGGAAATTATTGAACCACAAATTTGATATTTGTACTAATAAAATTATTAGGATTACATAGCTCTGGTGTTTCCCCTTTCCAATCCTATTCTCCAATTCTTCGCTCTAGCTCTCACGGGAAAACAATATTCTCTTTTATAGCTATTGATTACAACAACAAGATCATCATGATACTCTTCTGATTCTCATTTGATCTTAAATAAAACGAAATCTTAAAAATTACACAATGATTTCCATAGAAGGGGTAAAACTATAACAATTTCCTTTAGTTACAAGTAGAGTTACAAAAGATTGCAACCAAATGATCTGGATGCTCCACAAATATCTCCAAGTGATGAGTTGTTTCTTTTGAGTTTGATGCGCTCCTAGATATATTTTGATTAGGAAAGGAAACATGTGCCTAAGCAACTATTCTTGTAACAACAACAACTCCCAAAACCCTAATTAATCCAAATTAGTAAAATAATTGAAATGTAATCTCGTAACAATAAGCTTCGATAGACCATCCAAACTTGAAACAACCCATACATTATTTTTATGATAAAAAGAAGCCTAAGGAAGTTTCTCTGATGTCAAATTATAAGTAGAATTGGACTAAGAAAGCGACAAGTGAAGAAGGACATACTTAGGTGAATAAGAGTTGTTACAGTAATAAGATATGATCCTATTAGTTAAAAAGGGATAAAAGAAATAGGAAAATAAATAGGAAAAATATGACAATTTCGTGACCCAACATTTCTACCCAGCTTAAGATTTTGCATGTCCTCATGAAGACTCATTTCACTGATCCCTGACATGCTAAGAGTAAAGTTGTGTGAGGTCATATTTTCCTGCCATGTCTTCACCTCTGACCCTATATCCTCAAGAAATAATCAATTCTTCCTCGCAAACCTTATCAATAATACTATATGGATGTTGATACCGATAGGTGGGTAACCAAACAAGAGGAAACTTGAATCTAAGTCCTATCCAGTCTGCACCACTCCTCCTAATATAATCAACATACTGATGAACTTTGGAAAGTGCTTTCTCGAAATTATGATCACAATAGGGGTCTCCCTTCTTCAATTCTTGTTGGGAAAGATACCATCTCAACTTGCTTCCTTCTAAGGCATCAGTTCTCATTCCTTGTATATTTCTCTGGCTTCTCCGTAGAACTGATTCTCAATGGTCCATCAACAATGTCTTAGTGGCTAGAAATCACCATATTTTATTGTATTTGTGTGCAACAACGTCAACTGAATTAGGTTCCTCTCTAATAAACAATTCTACCTGTTCTTCATTAGCTGTTATAATATCATGGGCAACTTTCCAGCCTATCTTATTTTGCAACAAAGAAACAAAATCCCTGAGTTGTACATATCCCACATAGGGTGTCAGATTGAATGATTTGTCCCCAAGGAAAACAAGATCATGCAGGTACAACTCGCAAAACAAATGTTGCTCTGAGAAATTCGCACTTTGAAAATTTTCCAAGATATCTTTTATCTTCCTTGTCTTATATGGTTGCTTTTCCTTTAGGACTGTTAATTGGAAGAGATAATTTTTTTCTTGAAAATATAAAGGATAAGAAGGAGAAGGAATCCTACCACACAATAAGCCATTAATGATATCATAAATGAGCTCCTTTTCTTTCTGTAACAACTTAACCTCTCCTTGAAGTTCCTTCACTTGTTTCATTGTTCGATTCCTCTCCTTCTGAATTTTCACAAATTCTGCAATTCTTAATTTTTCATCCCACTCCTTAAGCTTATTGACCATTTCCTCATGCTTCTTTAGGAAGATGACTTCATCTTTGGGAAAGAGCGCTAATTTCTCCCACTGCTCTATTACCCTCATCAAATCTTCAAATTTAACGTGATTTGTTTTGTATGTTGTTCAAGATCCTCCTCCTGATCCCTTTTCTCCTCTTGTTCTTCTATCTCAATTGTTGGTTCTTATGTAACAACAACATCATTGATAGGTTCTTTTGGTACAACAATATTTTTATTTTTAGTCTTATTTGTTTCAACTGTTGGTTCTTGTGTAACAACAACATCATAAACATGTTCTTGTGGATTAGCAGACTATTTTTCTTCTTTTTGCTTTGCTTCAACTTCTAGTTCTTGTGTAACAACAACATCATCAGCAGGTTCTTGTGGAATAGTAGGTTGAAATTCTTTGTCATGTTCCCCACTTGTGCTCCAACTGAAACAATAACAATCTCCGTGATTTTAGCCACCTCAAGGATTTGTTGGTAACCCTTACAATTTTTTTTTGAGACGGTAGATGATGCCATTTCTTCAGCCTTTGCCAAGATATCCAATCCAATTTCATTCTTAAAGTGAATTTTTTCTTTGACCAAGGCAAGTTTTTTCTTTAAATCCTCATTTTCCTTTCTCATATTTTTAATTTGAACAAGAGGGTCAATTTTCGTCTTACCTAATGAAGTAACATCCTCTTGTTCTTTTGTCCGCTCTTTTGTTATTGGTCCTTCTGTCTCCTATTGTTTCTCTAGTTCTTGTTCAAGATTTGGTGTAAAAAATGAGATTTCAGATGTAGAGGGGACTTATTTTTCATAATTCTCCCACTTTTATTTGTCATGTTTCTCCTCAAACCCATCAGGTCTATATATATTAACACAACCCCCCCTTAGTTGTAGTTGTAGGTTTTTGAGTCTCTTCTAATATAATAGGTACTCACACCCTTTTCTCAGGGTTTCTTCCACCAATTGGCCTTTTCACTTTCCTTTTTTGCACTATTTCCTTTATTTATACTCCCCTAATCCCTTTAGGGGTCTTCACTTCCTCAACTATAGTTTCAGGCACAACTGTTGTTCCAAAATTTTTTTCCTCCAACACTTCCTCTACAATTAGGAACCCACCTTGTCTTTCCTTTGATGAATCACTAGACACCACCACAGTTTCTTCTATCTGTGCCTCCTTTCCTCATGAGGATGAACTAGGGGATGTTCTGTTGGAACTCCACCTCTTAGGGTTTTGTCAACTAGTCATAGGAGGTGTATAATCCCTACCCCGCTTAAAGCCCATGACTGTGTTTCTCCTGGAAGATGTAGTAGTTTCAACAACATGTGTTGTTTCCGTTCTGGATGCTTCTTTAGTACTTGGTGTTGTTTCAATGTTAGGGGTTTCTTCAACATTGGGTGCTACTTTAACACTCTCTTCATGCTCCTCATTTTCACTAGCACAAGGTCTCACTATCAAAGCATGCCATGAGTTCCCTTTTCCTTGTAATGAATGCATGATGATTAATTTAATGAGTGCATGGTTAGTGATGCAAGTTTCTAGTTTTTCTTCCCATTGCACAACCTTTTCCATGTGTTGTAATGACTTCAACAAGTAGTATGGTAAATTAATCAACCACCTTGTCCTCAGGTGTGTCAGCAATTGAAAGTGATAATTGAAAATAATCCCAAAACAATCCTTACAGGTAACAAATTTGGATGAAGAGGGTTACATATTCCCAAGGGTGAGGAAGAGATGTTCTATCAAAACCCTTTTTCTTGGGCGTCAATTCTTCTCCCTCCTATAATAATATGGCCTTCGCTTTAGGATTTATCATTTTCCTTGAGAACCATCATTTTCCTATCCGAGGAAGCCTTGTCACATTTGCGATAAGTTCTTCTATAATAGAAATTATGAAGTCGTTGACCACAATGTGTTGTTCAATTAAGGCTTAGGAAAGTTACAAAGTGACCAATTCACCAAAACCCTGTAATTTCTCAAAATAACTTAGCCATCCATCCCTTCAAAAAATTTCCAGTGCTTCCAGATGTTGTAACAACACATTAACTGATCCAAAATGGATCTAAGATAGACTTCTAAGTCCAAAGTGTTCCTCAAAGAGGAAAATGAAAGTCCAAGGATACTCTTGGAAATAGTCCCATTGCATAGATCTTCTCATTTTAAATCTACTGCAATTTGAATGGGCTAAAATGGACTTTGGATGATGAAGTTATTGTAGAAAGAAGTTTGCCCATTGTCCTTTGAAAAAGGAGGAAAATTCTTATGAAAGTGGCCTAAAAGGCTCATTGAAGAAATCGCATCAGAAAAAGCCAAGGGAAGGACTTAATGCAAGGGCGGAAGGACCCCCGATCAACGATCTCCGATATATGGGGTCGGAGGTAGGCTGCACCCGATATCGGGACCCCAAGCAGAGTGATATGCGATTGAATCAGCAATTAGGGTGATCGACAATCGGAGGAGCAAAGGCATAGACCCCACCGATGCAATACACAAGGTGTGATATCGGAGATCAGTGGATCGGCAATCGACATAACCAAAGGGAATACCCACGGGCCGTTACGACATGTGATAAAGCAATGGGTCGATGTGCGATTGCGCGTGGACCGTTGGATTGGGTGCGTAGATCAATGGTCAGGATTTGATCGGTAGATCCCTAATACAAAGGGCTGTTACATGCACCATGCGACTTGCAATAACGATATACCGATAAGGGCCAGACCCGATGGGTTTATAAAGGCAATTCAATAATATTTGAAGTTCGATTAAATGCTCCATGAGGCATTTTCCTGTGTATTTCCGTTACTTGGCTGTCACGGCTAGAGGAAGGAAAAACGATCGGGTTTCCCCACGCTAATGATTCCTTTCCATTGTAAACAAATTCTTGGGGTGAATAGTCGGGTTTTCCATGATGGAGGACTGTAACCAACGTGTTATAAATGCACAGAGCGCACAATTGCATAAGATGTTTGAGAGAGTGCGGAGAGCTTTGGAGTCACTTGGAGGTCGAGTGAACCAGAGAGCACAACTACTGAAGGTCATTGGAAGGTTGCCGAGAGTCACTTGGAAGTCGAGAAAACTACAGATCCGAGAGCCAAAGCCAAGAGCCAGAGCTGAGAGCCAGAGCCGAGAGCTAGAGCCAGAGCCAGAGCCGGAGCTAGAGCCAAGAGCTAGACCCAGAGCCGAGAGTCAGAGCCAGAGCTAGAGCTAAGAGCTAGAGCTAGAACCGAGAGCCAGAGCCGAGAGCTAGAGTCAAGAGCCAGAGCTAGAGCCAGAGCCAAGAGCTAGAGCGAGAGCGAGAGCCCAAAGCCAGAGCCGAGAGCCAGAGCAGAGAGCCAGAGAGCTAAATGGCCAGGGATAAAAATGGTATTCTAAGCCTAATGGTTCAGTCGTAACCTATTGGAGTTGAGTGTGGAACTTGTAAAATAATTCAGCCATAATCCCAAAGAGTCTAATTGAGTTGATTAGAGCTCACGAAGACGTATCCCAAGAGGTTTGGGTGAACTCCTAATTATATTGTTGCCTTATGTGTTTACTGGTTTGCTGCTTCATTTACTATTATGTGTGTTAATATCAGCATAAGAAAATGAACTTAAAACACATTAACAGTTAAAAACAAACACCAACATACACCTATTTCAAGCATTATTAATTTCGCAATTGGTTAATCATAAGATTTGGGAAATATTTAAGCTTTGGAAGTGGGAGAGCTTCTTGTAAGTTGACAAGAAGCCTTTAGTGCCCCATTGTCAAATCAGGTGGTATCAGAGTAGGTGGTATCAGAGCCATAGATTGATTAACCCCACCTTCAAAGAAGGTTATATCTGAATTGGTTATACCAAAGCAAGTGGTATCAGATCAGAATGCTTGATTGACAGAGCAAAGATTGCTTGTCTGAAAGGTGTTTAAACAGTCAGAGGTTGATTGTATGCTTGTTTGCAGACTGACTATTGTTTGAGTTTCTAGAGGTGAAGGGAGAGCTATTGATAGCTCAGTCCGGGACAGGACAAAAAGGAAGAAGGGTTGAAGGCATTCTTCTTATCCCAAAGGATTTCAAGGCAATCCTTGAAGCACAAGAGGTTTGTTGCAAAAGGTTGCTTGAATAAGCTCTTTGTTTATCTTGTTTGAAGTTCTTTTGTTCATTTAGATAATGACAACTTCTATAAGTGAGTCCTCAAATTATTCTTTCTTCACAAGATTCTTTGATGAAGACATAAAGAAAGACTTGTCCACCATGATGGATATGGTGAGCGAAATGTATGAGGATGGAAGGAAGAGCAACATACTTAGAGAGCAGTTGAATTCCGTGGAGGAAGAGAAGCAGTTGCTTTGTGACAAATTGCAGGAAATGGAGAGGCAACTTCATATTGCAAATATGAACCTGAAAAGGATGCATGAGTCGGAGACACA
>APFE031516198.1:0-12795 GCA_000404065.3 Pinus taeda | reverse complement strand
GTAATTTCTAGTCAATCTGGGCCGTTCATTAGGCGGATGATCTCATGGTAGAACTTATGTTTAGTTTAGGGTTTTTTGCCCTAGAAGGCAACCCCTCTCTTTGTATGAGGGAATTGTATTTGAGGCAGTGAGATAGATGTTTATTCGATGTGAGCGAGAAACAGAGAGGTGAGACTGTGAGAGAAAACAGAGGATATTACAAAAGATTTGTTGTAGGTTGTGTCTCTTCATTTTGCTGGATAATAGAAAGGAAGGACTGGCTGTTCGAGGTGGACTGGGCTCCGTAATATTTAATTTCCTAACAAACCTTCCTATCAAAAACCTTATACTCCTATAGGCTCTCAAAAGCTAAAAACTATGTATCAGCAGGAAAGTCCTCAAATGAAGTATGGTCCTCATATGAAATATGCTTATGGGATTGGTAATATTACAGCCACCAATTCCTATTCAAACACAATAGGGACCTTACCCGAAGCCATAGATGTAGGTGTCCTATATGCAGCCACATCCGCAGGTGTCCTATCTGCAACCACATTTGTAGATGTCCTACCCGCAGCCATAGCTACAAGTGTCTTACCCACAGCCACAACTGTATGTTTCTTACTAATCCCAAGAGGGACTTTATCAGCGGCCACGAAAACACATCCCTATTCAACCCCAACAAGGGCCTTACTCACAGCTGCAACAATAGATTTCTTACCAATCCCAACAAGGATCTTACCAACAATCATTGCTATAGTCGCAACAGATGCAACAAGGAACTTACCAACAATAGTATGGTCAATTTTCTTCACAAAATCCATACGTCCAATATGGTCACTAGACTCAGTATGGTCAACCTCTTTATGGTCAACCTCCATATGGTCAACCTCCCTATGTTCAAGCGCCTTATGGACAAAATACACCAGAATGGAGGCAGACGCAAAATCCGCAAGGCTGGAATACTCAGTTTGGCATGTACAAGAGACCATGTACTCCATACAACCCACAACTTCCATTTTTGATGGTGTTGGAATTATCAGATGTGTCAAGGCTTATGAATGACCCAATACTTTACTCACAACATTGACCTCCAATACCAACCAAAATTCCTATTGGTGGCCCCAAATTAGAAGGTAAATCTAGAGAAGACCCCTAAGCACACATTATGAATTTTCACCTTTAGTGTTTCTCTAACTCTTGGGTAGATGATTTAGTCTAGTTTCTTCATTCCCAATGCACTTTGATGCTTGCTACTGCTAAATGGTACAACGAGCTCCCTCAAGGTTCCTTTCAAGACTTTAATACTTTAGCCATGGCTTTCCTCACCCATTTCCAATTGCCTGTCTAGTATGAGACTAGAACCCATCTCTTAACATCTTTGCAACAATCAACTTCCACTCATATCTCCAACCATATCCGTGAATGGAGACGTACACATCATCTCATCAAATTTGAAATTCTAGATCATCTTTTGACTGAATGGTTTACCAAATCATTCATCCATCCTATCGCTAAAGACATAGCCATGGGTGGTTGTGTAACTGAGGAACAAGCCATCATCCATGCCTAGTATTTGGATCTTACCTATTCACAATCTGACACATTGTATGGATTCTTACGTGGTGCTCACTGGGCTTCAACTAGTCCTGCATCTTCCACACCCAAAGATACACCACCCATCGATGGTATCATTGGATCTGTGGCCCAACAGTCTAGTAATGCCTCAACTGCTTCTATGAAAGCTAAATCCAATCAGGCCACTACAACCTCCAATAATATAGATAACCCTAAGAATCGTAGTAAAGCCTTAGAGGTAAATGTTGTCTAGTCTACTGCAGTAGATAACTCCTCGAAATGTAAGAAGGGTAAAGGAAAATCTAAACAAGATAACCCTAAACGTGATTCCAAAAAACCATCAGTTGATGACACACCCAAGCGAAAGCCTAAATATCCTTGCCTTATTTGTGATGAAGATCATTACACTCAGGATTGCCCCCGACGTGTTGAAGTGTGTCATATTTTGAAGGGAACTACAAGGACATCAACTGTTTGATTTGCGCAATGCGCAATCTACGCTGACTATTGAGTGTTGGAATTGTGCAATGCGTAATTCTAGTTGGAATTGACTGCAGGCTTGGTGATTGTATTGTGTAATTCTATGGGGGAGCAGTCACTGTCCCTCAGTAATGCACAAATAAATCCTGGAGGACAGGCACTGGGAATAAATGCACATTTATGGAGAGGAACACAGAGCCTTCCTTCTCCGGAGGCATAGTTCGGGTGAAGGTTGGCCAGACTTGTTAACGGGCAACTGAAAATGACACCAAACAGAACAACAGAACTACATGCTTGTGGGTGAAGTGAGTCATCGAGGCGGCGACCGTTCATGCAAAACAGTTTCATGCATACGACAGCAATGAGATAGCAACAAAAATTGAAATGGTCCTAGAAGAAGGTAGCATGCATGTAAACGACAATAAGCATTCAAAGAAATCAAGAAAACAACACTCGCACAAGCGAAAACACAAAAAGTGACAAAAATGTAGAAAAAGACAAGTTGAGACCACTTACCCGTGAATAGCTGAGCCAGATGTGTGAAAGAGTGCTGGATGTGTTGTGGGATGTCAGAGATCCAAGATCTATGTGAAAGAATGAGTTGTGATGTGTCGAATAAATAATTTTTGGCTTATGCCGAGCATGCCACAAATCTAGGAAAAAGCGACACTAGGATGGAAGATTTTAAAATGATCTTTATGTGTAATCTCTAACTATTAAAAGTAGATCCCTCAATCAAGGGATTCTTTTGCATGTTGCCTTTTGCTATTCCAGGAAAAAGCAAGCCATGCATGCAAGTTAAGTTCCCTTTGTCTCGGGTGGAACTCGTCAAAGCATCTGCATATGCTAGAGGCTACTCAACTGCTGGGAGAAAATGTGCATTTCTGGATGGTATCTGGGTTGGTTTCCTAGGAGATTTGCGCAATTTCTGGGCAGAGCAGCTGACTACTGCCCAATATTACATAATTCCTGGGTTGAGCACCCTGCTAGGAAGAATTGCCCAATTTTCTGGATGAAACATGACTAGAAGAATTGTGCAATTCTGGAGCCCAGCAAGCTTGCAGATAGAATTACACAATTTCTGGAGGAGAGGCTAGTTTCCCTCTAGAATTACACAATTTCTTGAGGGAGATGCTCAACCTACAGCTGGACAATGTCCAGAGGAATAGCCTGTGAGGGGAATTTATCAAGCTTTGATAGACATACTTTTTTTCTGCAAGAAAATCACTGAAGCTTGTGTACTTGATGAAGCAAGACATGTTGCTGCGAAATGTTGGTAGGGAGGCTCCAAAACGAAGCTAAGGGAAAATTTTTGAGGGTGGTTGTAGCCGCTACAACAAAAATCTCGTAGATGAATCAATAAGCATGATCTAATCTAAATTGATGGCTAAGATCATTTTGACTCCATCAAGTTACTTTTCCAGAAGTATCTAGAGGAAAATCAAATTACCCCAATTAACACTGATTAATTAATCTATTTTCCTAACTTAGACTTAGGAAAACTTAACTAATTTTTTAATTGAATCTAATAAATGCATTTTCTCATGAAACCAATTTTGGGTATTAGCTAAAATGTGTTCTCTACCTACAAAGACGCAATGTGAGAGCAAAACACATGCCCAAGCTACACCAACTAACATGGGGCACTAGGAATTCATCAGAGGAATAGTAAGGGGGTGAAACCAAGGCATGGTTCCTGGGTCAAGTTAGCTTTTACTGATATAATATTCCTAAGAGCAACTTTATGAGTTGATATTAATGTATATCATAATATTATAATATATTTTAAAATAATAATATTTATACTAAGCTATAAATAAAAGGTAAATGGATGGTAATGGGTATTCATCCTTTCTTTCCATCAAAGACTACTAAGGGATGATTATGGTGCTCGTTCTAGGGAGAACCAAAGGATCCCTAGCTATTGTACCAATATGACCCCATGTGGGTCTTAGAATGAATGCACTTCTCCTTCGGATTGCTTAGGGAATATTAGAGCCCCAAAGGGAGAAGTGTAGGGACAAATGTCCCTGTGTCAATATGGAGGGTTCTTGGATACCCTTATGGGTAACAAGAACTCATAGAAGCCATATGAATTTGAGACATCCCTAGCTAGCCGAGTTGGAATCCCATGGAAAGGTAGTGGCACAACTCAATGGATTGTAGATGCTAAGAAGGGAATGCACTACCTTAGGTTATGTAGGTTGATGGGAGATGTGAAACTATTATTTGGAGGCTACTAGGGTTTGATAACATCACCTTATTCATGTTCAGTACTAGTTATGTGCCATAGTCAGTGTTACGTGAGCCATTGTGCTTATGGACTCATGGTCCCATCTTGGGGGTGATTGGCAGTAGAGATATTAGAAGAAGTGCATTCGATAGTTGGGTGGTACATATAAGGTCTGCAGTGAATCGACATATTTTATCACCTAAGTATTTGCAATATATTTTAAGGCATATCTTTTGTTTATCGATATTACATTTCTTGCTTGATATATTGTTATTCTATCATGATATGTATATTTTATTAGTGATTATTGTATCAGTACCAGTGGGTGTTAGCATCGCTCTAGCGAAATGACTGGGAGATGTTATAAGTAGTGATTACAATATTAGTGTTGGCGGGTGGTGGTATCTCCCTAGCAAGGTGGTTTGGGGATGTTAGAAGAAAACGTCTTTCTCTTCTAGCAAATCTCGTAAAGCCAAGATTTTTTCCTAAAGCAATCGATGTCTTTCCCATGCATGGCCTAGGGGATCTTCAATTAATATGCATTAATTGGATTCTCACAAGTTACCTATTTTCTCATTATACCTTTACCTTCTTGAAAATCCTTCTTTTCCTTCTGTCTGCTTCCATATATTTTTCCCATTATTCTTTTTTCCACACAGATTAGTCTTTTGCAAGATATTTTGCCATTTAAATATTCTCCCTCGATATCATTCTTGTATCCCCATATATGTGCTCTTCCTCGTGCATCTTTGAATTCCACTATTATCTATCTTAGCAATTTCAGTGATTGAAAGTTGAAACAACAAACTAATATACTGATTTTCATAACTACAACATAGCCCCTAGTAGAAAACCAATAAAGTATGTTGCACACATGGGAAAAAATAAGTCTATCCATGACAATGCCAAAGAGTTACTTGTTACATATACCTTGAACTATAAAAAAATTAGCAAAAAAACATAAATCTACTAAGGGGAAATCCAGTGTTTTCCCTATTTGTAGCTTGGACCTAAAACTCAATCTAACAACTCATATATTGATCTTCGTGACTGCAACATAGTTATGGAAACAGACCATAAATATGGACAAAACACACAGAAACTATTTTTTATATGGTACGATGCCAGAGAATTAATTGTATCCCCATACATAATTTCAAACATATCTATATAATACAAAGGAAATTTCTTGAACTCTATAAACTAACAATGGAAATTAAGAGTAAAAGATTGGCATAATAAAACCAGTGTGCAAGGATTAAAAAAAACTGAGGCAAGAGCTAGAAGTAAATTTGAAGGCGTCAATGATCTATTCATGGGAATCTAGTGATAGTGGCACCATTGAGTAAAGGGTTGTACCATATTCTATACATATACGTACATACAATACATTACAATGTGAAGATTGATAATAATATAATATTAAATGGAAAGAGTCAACACTAAACAATAGGGAGTATTATCCTAAGACCGGAATTTAAGTTTTCAATTTTTACAATACTACAAATTAATTAAGAATTTAATTCAAGAGATGTTACCCCTAGACATTTAAAAGAAGATTGGATCTCTCATCAAATCCATGATATAATGCCATGAGAGATGACATCCTTATTGTCTGCATCCTCTACATGCTTCATCAAGATGCTCTCTATGTTATGGAACATTTGCGAGGGCTTCAAATCATAGGCAACAAGAGAAGGCAATCTAGTTGAGTCCCCTAATCGACATGCCATATTAATTGGTTACATTTATTCAAAGGACCTTTTTGTACCCTAGGCCTTTGCCAAGAAGAAGCTTAAGGGGATTATGAACACAAACCAAGTTTTTCTACCTTCCTTGATCCTAATAAATTGTAGTTCACCTAATCTAATCCAAAAATAAATGTGGGTGCTCTAATTCCTCTCAGGGGAAAAGGAATTCCCCACAAATGGGGACAACCAAATAGAAAATTGTAGTAATTCCAAGGTGTATTTGTATGAAGTGTCCACTAATTTATTGAATTCTACCAAACATGTCTATCATTTAAAGTGTCTATTATGCCAAATTTGCTCACTCACAAGTGAATATGGTAAAGAAACTGGTAGTACCATACACGTTCTTCCTATTATATACTTAAGCACGAACGAGGTAAAATTTTTCCACCATGAAAATAGTTATAGGCTTCAAATTCTACTATATGAGTCAACTCATTCATAAACATACTTGCTAAACCTATTATATATTAATAGTTGAGTAGATATCAAATTTTATTAGGCATAATAATATGGTTGTGGAAGGTTTAAAGCCTCAATATAGATGCAATATAGAGCAAATTCAACCTCCTTGGTAGACCTTATGTGCAAGATCGCAAAGCCATCTATAATGGATACTACATCACTCACAAACTTCAAAAGATGGCAAGGTTTCATAGTTGGGATTTTCCTTCTACATTTTTCTCTATTGTCAATTGATATGAGTAGAAATAGTATGCATTTGCTTTTGTTGCTTAGTTAAACAAGGTGGATACATCCTCCATTGGACGGGGCATCTTTCCACATCCTGCAATCCCAACCCTCTCCTTTGAATTGGTAGTTTGTGATAACAGCGTGTAAAAGACAACTCATAATGCTTTTTAGAAAAGAAAACTGACATAGGTTGTCCCAACAGTTTGAAGACTCTTTGATTATTTTAATCCCGTTCAATTATTTAATTCTTAAACTAAGATATGTAAATGTCATTATAATGACATGAAAAAGGGCTTTGAGCCTTCTTTTATATCTACATGTTTTTATTTTAAAATTTATTTTAAGTAACAAGGTAGTGGATTCTATTTTTGTTTTGCTATCTAGCTATAGCTTCCTGTTTTTTATTACATCACATGTTTTGTGCTTTTGTTGTCTAGCTGTAAAAGCTGGAGCATCTTTCCACATTTTGCAATGTGAGCCCTCCGAATTGACATCAACATCTAAGAAATAAGCAGCGGTGCAATCCCAGCCCTCCGCTCTTAATAAACTTGACCGTCTATGAAAGCAAAGTTCGAGATAAAATTGGCGCTGCTTACCAAACAAGTTACCTCAATGGTCAAGAATCTTGGTTCGAGAGATAATTAGCGCTGCTTATCAAACGAGTTAGCTCAACGGTCAAGAACCTTGGTTGCTTTAAATCGATTCAATCTTGGAATTCATATTGGCATTGGCATTGTTGTGCCTCTCCTACTCCTCTCAGAGTTTCATGCATTGTGTGGTCTAGTCTCGTGTGTCTGTATGTTTGGAGCTCCATGTTGTGTGTGTATGAATGTGGTCTGGTCTATTTTGTTATGTCTGTGTTTCTGTCATCTGTTTGGTGTGTCTGTCTGCCTGGTGTGCTTGTATTCTCTGAGAGGTGGAGGCAGAGGCTTGCTTGTATTCTTTGAGAGGCAGAGGCAGAGGCAGTGTATTCTCTGAAAAGTGGAGGCAGATTGAAAAGTGAAGGCAGATGTGTGATTATAGTTTTTTGAGAGGCAAGCCATGAATTATTGAATCAAGAAAACTCTGGCCAGTTAAATGAGGCATCTGGCTCGATCACAGGTAAATGGGGGCATTTCAGTGAATTTATTTTCAAACTCTTTGTATCGATGACTCTAATTATGGGTTGCAAATAAGATTAGCTGAATCGATTTGATTTTAGAAATTTCATTAGCATAGCTCGATAAATTAAATCCTGGAGCGTGCAGATCTTGGTTTCTTTCCTGGAGCCTGCAGTTTCTTGGTTTCTTTAAATTAGATCCTGGAGCCTGGAGTTTCTTGGTTTCTTTAAATTAGATCATCTGCATCCATGGTTAGACTATTTCTTGGTTTTTTAAATTAAATCCTCTGAATCCATGTCGAGGCGCTTTCTTGGGTTTTTTAATTAGATCCTTTCCAAGGTTAGACGATTTCTTGGTTTTTAAAATTAAATCCTTCTTGGTATTTTTAATGAATCCATGCTGAAGCGCTTTCTTGGTTTTTTTAATTAGATCCTACGATTTCTTGGTTTTTTTAATTAGACCCTCTCCATGGTTAGACGATTTCTTTGGTTTTCTTGGTTTTTTTAATTAGACCCTCTCCACGGTTAGACGATTTCTTGGTTTTTTAAATTTAATACTCTGAATCGATGCTGATTAGATCATCGCGGTTTCTTGGTTTTTTAAATCAGATATTCTGCACCCATGTTGAGCCGGCACCATAGATCCGTCGTTGCACAGAAAGCGAGAGAAACCGAACCTGCCAATAATATCACTGTTGAATATGGCCGGCGTCGAAGGCACTGGGAGCATTTTTGTGGAGGAGAAATTCCTGATCCGATCATTCTTTCACACATTGTCTCCCAATGCAGCGGCAGGGAAAAAGGGATTGAGCAACGCCGTAAGGAGGTAAGCATTTTCATTTTCTTGACTGACTATGTAAATGCATGTGTGATGAAGAGAATGTTGAGATTTTTTTAGTCAGAAGGAAAGAAATGCATGTGTGATGAAGGAAAGAAAGTCAAACTCCCTTCTCTAATTTGATGAATATGCCCAATGAGTTGTATGATGACTTGGATTGATTCTGTCTCATTTCCTTGCCCTGATCCTTAGAGAACATTTCCTTCAAACTCATTTCCTTAGAGAACATTTCCTTCAAACATTTACAGATATATGTGAATGCGTCCAAAAACCCGATAGTTAAAGGCTAGCCAAAACTTATATCCTTGCCCTGATCATAAAGGGCGTCTGAAATCTAAATTCCTAGATCAAGTACAATTTAATTGATATAATGAAATCTCATAAAGGGAACGACCAGTTATCAACTGTCCGAATGTAGCATCTTGCTTGAAGTTGCATTCCGAAATTCCTGTGTCCGGCGTCCAGTGAACGTTCAAGTGCTATAGTATTAATGCTACTTCTTATATGCCTATTGGCAGGTCGGCAGGGTTTCATCCATGGATGATGAAATGATCGTAATGGGAGATTAATTAGGAAACCTACCAGAAGATTAAATTGGGATTGAAAAATAATTCAAAATAATTGGGAAAGAAATTCAAATATATATAAATCAATAAATAAGAGCATCACGTAATGGAATTACCTATGAATTCCCAATGATATATCAAAGTCAATATTAAATTTTAATAATGGTTTACTTAAAAACATAGATATAATCGAGAGATTGAATGTTTCTTCCTCGGCGCTAGAGGTATTTGATGCTGCAACAGTCACAATACCTACAGACAGAGGTAAGAAAATCAAACATTAGTTAAATAGACAAATTATAATTATGAGGCGCATGGAAATTTTAACCTGAGCAATATCAATCAAGTCACTGTAACCAATAATTCTCACCTGTGTCTGGAGGGCAGTAATCTGGTAACAGTGGGTAGTATATGGTAGTATATGTATTTATTGGATATGGGTGGAAATTGCTGAGTGGACGTACGGGCAGCTTTTCCATTTTCCCGGCTTGAGATATTGTTTTTCATCATGCTCAATCGTGATATATTATAAAATACTCATCGAAAAAACCAATAATTCTCACCTGTGTCTGGAGGGCAGTAATCTGGTAACAGTGGGTAGTATATGGTAGTATATGTATTTATTGGATATGGGTGGAAATTGCTGAGTGGACGTACGGGCAGCTTTTCCATTTTCCCGGCTTGAGATATTGTTTTTCATCATGCTCAATCGTGATATATTATTAAATACTCATCGAAAACATGCAAGAGATATATATTGTGACGCTGAGAGAAATATGAGTGAATTTTGTACAGCAAGATAATTGTGATGCTGAGAGAGAAATATGAATGAATTCTGTACAGCTAACTAATAGATAATTGAGACTATAAAACATTTACCACCCCAAAAAATTTTGGTATACAGTTTATATTGTATAATCCCTATGAGTATACACTATTCTGGTATACACTATTCAGCCCTAGCTTTTCATTAATTTTTGCTAATGCTTGCCTTTTCATTACCAGTTTGGAGGGCGTAATTACACCTCCATATAATGTTATTGGAACGCACGAGGGATAGCCTGGGGCTCGCTGGAGAAAAGGGCAACTGGTCTAACCGTAGATACATCCGTGAGAGGTAAGCATTGCTACTTGTTATAAAGTCATCCTCAACTGATTGCATTGTGGAAAATAAGGGATTTTATCAGAATTACATATTTAATGGAAAAAACTTCAGAATCTTTGAATTTCTATATTTTTTTCTACCGCCGTTTATTTATAATTTGTAGTGATAGTTGTGATTACTCTGATAATAAATTTGTATAGTTGTATTTTCACTTTTTTTTAATCAGTGAGAAAAATAACTATTTTCTTCCTCCAAATTTCTAAAATGGTCAAACTCCCGTTCACATTTAATTGATTATATAATATATTTTAATTTGATGAATATGTGCAATGGGTTGTAGGCTATATGGGACTATGATGACTTGTATTGTATGAGAATATCGCTATTGCAGAAAAAGATCGAGACAACCTAGTGTAAATGGTGCAAAGGTAAATTCAAAGCTTCATATTCATTACCATGTTTTTTTTGGTTTTAGTGAAAGTGTGGGCAACTTTGGCTTTAGCTCTCTCATTATGGAGTATATTACATCTTCCATAATCTTCCACTTATTAAGTTAGGTTAGTTACTTTATTAAATTTAATTCAAAAAGTTTTTGCTACTGTATAGATGACCACTAAATTTTAACAATTTTTGTCTTTTTCCAGATCATAAGAAGGACATGAAGAATATACAAACATGCTCGGATAGATGAAATATCAATATCTACAAGTCATGATAGAATATTTGAATTCATTATGTTATTATGACCCAAATTAAACTAACCTTCATTTATTTTTCTTATTATGTAATTACTTTAAAAACATCATAATAATAAAAAGTATTATTTTTTTGAAGGGGCGAAAAGCCCTTTCTCATTGCTCTTGAGGATGGACCATGGCTATCCTCAAGGGTATGTGTACCTTTCTGCACCTTACTTTTTCATTTGCTTTTATTTATTTATTTTAGAATTAGATATCTTTAGTTTAAAAGTATGAAATAATACATCAATATAAATTAGAACATGTTAATTAAAATTTTAAAATGTTGAATGAGCTTGAAGTTATATAAATGCATTTGATTTAATCAATATAAAAATTTTCCAACCATGAGTTTTTGTGATAACTGCACAATTTTTGTATGAGTGCTTAGTGGTTCAAGTTGTGTATGATCAAATTGTATGTCTTTATTGTATAAATTGATTGGTGTGTGGTAATTGCAAAATTATTGTATGCATATTGAGTGATTTATTTGTTGTGTGATGTTTTTATTGTATACATTGATTGATGTGTTTTCCTATTACTTTGTGATGTGATGATGAATTTAAATGCAGATTTTTGTGCAATGGTTGTTGTTTAAGGTTCATTTATATGATTGTGTTTACAATGAATGTGTGACATGCTCATCTATACTTTCAAATGTGTAAGAATTTTCTTTGTTAATGCTTGGTCTTTATATTATGTTTATGTATTCAAAACATTTTTGTGGGTGATGACCAAAATTTGATATGTAATGTTTGTATCTTTGTGTGTTTACGATGCTTTTTGTGAAGTTCATTATTTCATGTGTAGTGATTTTGTATGACGATATTTGTTGTATGCTTGTCTATTTGTGATGCTTTTGATGTTTAGATATTTGTGTCTTTGTAATGCTTGTTATGTTTGTGTATTTATTGTATGCTTGTATTGTCTATGTATTCAGAATATTGTTTGTAATGTTTAAAACTTGAAATGTACTCTTGATTGTGTGTGTCTATGTATTCACAATATTGTTTGTAATGTTTAAAACTTGAAATACTCTTGATTTTGTGTGTCTATGTATTCAGAATATTGTTTGTAATGTTTAAAACTTGAAATGTACTCTTGATTGTGTGTGTCTATGTATTCACAAAATTGTTTGTAATGTTTAAAACTTGAAATGTACTCTTGATTGTGTGTGTATATGTATTCAAAATATTGTTTGTAATGTTTAAAACTTGAAATGTACTCTTGATTGTGTGTGTATATGTATTCACAATATTGTTTGTAATGTTTAAAACTTGAAATTACTCTTGATTGTGTGTGTCTTTGTATTCACAATATTGTTTGTAATGTTTAAAACTTGAAATGCACTCTTGATTGTGTGTGTCTATGTATTCACAATATTGTTTGTAATGTTTAAAACTTGAAATGTACTCTTGATGGTGTGTGTCTATGTATTCACAATATTGTTTGTAATGTTTAAAACTTGAAATGTACTCTTGATTGTGTGTGGCTATGTATTCAAAATATTGTTTGTAATGTTTAAAACTTGAAATGTACTCTTGATTGTGTGTGTCTATGTATTCACAATGTTGTTTGTAGTGTTTAAAACTCGAAATATACTCTTGATTGTGTGTGTCTATGTATTCACAATATTGTTTGTAGTGTTTAAAACTCGAAATGTACTCTTGATTGTGTGTGTCTATGTATTCACAATATTGTTTGTAGTGTTTAAAACTCGAAATGTACTCTTGATT
>APFE031516194.1:0-10303 GCA_000404065.3 Pinus taeda | reverse complement strand
ATAGGGTTTCCAGGGTGTAGATATTTCAGAAAGATGACCCTCCCAAGAATCAAATTAGATAATTGCCCAACAACATTTATGGTGGGAGCGTCCCTCTTTCTTTTTGTAGGCTTTTTGAAATATTTATCCTTGATGAGATTATTATATATGGGAAAATATTTAATAGTCTGGAGAAGTGGTATTTAACACACAAGTTCTTCAATTCTCCTAGCATTTCAACCTCTTTTAGGGTGTGTTTGCTAGGGTGGATCAACCTCTTAGGAAAAGGAGGTGGATTGACTTGAGGAACACTCTCTTCCTTCTCTTCCTCAAAATCTTCAGTGGGAGAAGGTGGGTGGTTATCTGGAAGCACTCTCCCAGACCGAAGGTTGATCTCCTGTATTTCCATAACATAAGCAGGATAAGGTGTCTCTCCATTGTGGACCTGTTGTGCTTGTTTGTTGTTCGGATTGAATTTGGTTGAGCAGGAATTTGAGGTTGCTTAGGTGGGTTAGGATGAATGAGTTGTGGTTGCGGTTGGGGTGGAGGTAGTAAAGCAAGAGGTTGGTTAACTTTAGGCCTCCACTCTTGTGATGGGTTGCCCCATTGAGAAGATTAGGGTGGATATGGCTGAAAAGGATGGTTTACAGGTTGAGGAGGATATGGAGGAGAATAAGGCCAAGAAGGAGGTTTGGACCAGAATGTGCGAGTGGAAGAGTACCAAGGTTACAAGGGTGCATTATGAATTGGATTATAATAAGATTAGTGCTACCCTTTCATCCCTTGTCGATATGATTGAGGTCCTTGAGGTCTTCTTTGATTGATGAAACAAAGTTGTTGTGAAACCCCTTCTGCTCCTTGGTATACAACTTTTAGTTCTAGCAAAGAAGGGCGCTTGTATGTTGTATGATTTTATTCACAGACTAGGCAGACCTTTATGAAATTCAATGGGCACTCATTCCTAGGACATCTTTTGGTGAATCTAGGGTAGAAATAACTAGTGTATTTTTTTCTTCCTCCTGCTTTCTTTTGATTTGCATGGTATCCATTTGCAGTGTAAATGTACATGGAATTTCACTCTTGAAATCCTCCAACATGTTACCTATATCATTCTTAATGGATGTTGTGGATGGAGAGGGACTCACCAAGCACTAGTCTTACCCTTCTTCCTGGAAGCCCTAGAGTGATTCTTTAACATAGTTTTAATGTCACCATAGGATAACTGATAGATATCTCCTCTAGATAGCATGTTGAGGGTTTCCAATATATCTTCCCTCATCCCTCAGCGAAGAACTAGTTTGAGTGATTCAAGATCAAGGGTGCATCTGGCCCTCCTATAACCGAATTGAAATATCTCCTCATAGTATTCTAGGGATTCATCAAGTCGAAGAGTCATCCTAAAGATTTATTCCTTGGTTTCCTTAGACCTACAACAGTCCTTGTAATTGTTATTGAAGGCTTGTTGCATTTGGGCCCATGTAGTGATGCTACTCCCAGGCATACCTATAAACCAACACAAGGTTGCATCTTTGAGGGTAGAGGGGAATAATTTCAGCTTCTTCTCATCAGATACACAGTCATAGGTTGTACAGATAACAAAAAATTCAAACATGAAGGTATCAGGATCCTTATAGGTTAAGCCATGGAAGTGTAGAAGGGCAGTAGGGATTATGTTCTTCATTCTAGCCTCTCCATTGGTCTCTCTAATAGGGAAAACCTAATTGCCCCTACTTTCATCCATATTTTTGATAGGTGAAGTGGGTTATTCTTCTTCCCCAATAGGTTCTTCAAAAATTTATCTAATTGCCTTCGATTTCTCGCTTTTCGCATTTATGCACAAGGATTCAATTCCAAATAAGGCATTGTTGCCTCTGCCTTCTCACATTTTGCTGTGGTTATTCTACAAGTGATCCAGCCTTATGTACTTGCCATTGCAATCATATCTGCTTCACTTTCCATGACTCTTTTTATAAAATTAAATGACATGGTCAAATGCTTTCACTATTACTGAAGTTTATATGATAGCGAAAATGACATGGTCAAATCATTTTACTCTTGATGTTAAATATGATAGCGAAAATGAGATATATGATTAGATTGTGGGTTGTTGTTTTCTCAGGTTTTCTGAATGTGTGGTTAAATTAATTTTAATTTTAATATGTTTCTTGAAGTATTTGACATTAGTACTGATGGAATTGCTTGACAAAGTTCCCTTTGATGTTATGGTTTTTTTTTAAAGATTCGATTAAATTAATTTTAATTTTGATAGACTTATAAAATTATTTTCCATGGTACCTGTAAAATGTTCGAAGAAAATTCCTTTTTCGTGGCCTTCGTAGCATATTTATGTTGAAATATTTGATGAAATCATTCTGTAGGGTATGTTAAGACGTTTGTAGCATATTTTTGTGCAAGGATTCAATTCCAGATAAGGAATTCTTGTCTCTACCTTCTGTGGCTTTCTCCTTTGCTTTTGCAACGAAAAGTAGGATCAGGCAGCTAGAAAGGGTTTACTTGTAGGGATCAATTTGCATGTGTGATTTCCTTGCCAAATTTGGCATGCATGGTTATCTATGTGTGTTCTTGATTATATTTTTTTCATTGCCATGGATTTTTCCATGTTTGCGGTGCTCTTTGGCCTTTCCCTAACATTTCTAGTTAGCATAGAGGTGATGGGTTCTCATGTTTTGGTGGAGCTCGGTTGTTGGATGGATTCATATGATATTTTTCATATATTTTTCTCTTAAACATAATGCTTCATTTTTTTGACAAATTTCAAGAGGCTCGATGAAAAAACAATAACAAAAACAAATTAAAACAAAAACAAATTAAAAATTACCACTCTCTTAGTTTACTATTCATGTAATAGTTGAAAAACAACTTATGGAAATACATGTGTCTGCAAATTCAATTGAAATATTTCTTCTTCAACATAAAATAATAATAAAAAGTATATTTTTCATAAACAAATAAATTTTTGATATGAAAAACATAGTTCTCTAGTTGTAGACCATGATTATATATATATATATATAAGAAAGAAATCTACTCCTCTTCTCCTCTTCAATTGGGTGCACGAGAATGAAAATTGATTCATCAATGGTATAATACTTTAGAAATAATGTAATTAATGAAAGAGGTATGTTTATTAATTTTATTGAAATTACCTTTTGTACATAAATAATGGTAAAACCATGAATTCCTATGGAGGATGTCGTGGGTGAATTTTTTGTACAAAACAAGAAGGAAATACATTGGAAAAATTCAAATTCTATGGGAGATTGAAAAATAGTTCCATGATCAAAACACATGTGTGAAACCATTGCCATAAAACGTAATTTTATGATGTCTAAGGAAATCAGTTTAAATAACAATTTTTTTTATAAATTAAGGAAATTCACTTATAAAAATTACAAACTCTAAAAGTAAAGTTTAATTGAAAATTAAATTGTATTTTTAATTCAAGTGTATTTTTCTACAAGCATTAGATACAAAAATTGTAATAACAGAATTGTAATTTTTAATTCATAAGACTAAATTTTCAGTATTTTCCAAAAAAAATTATTACAGTTGCCAAAAATTAAACAAAAAAATTCAGGAGGGAAAGGAGAACATGCTGGAGGTATTGGAATGTAAAGAAAATACACAATCCTCTTCTATTACATTTGACAATCATTAATCATATGAAAACATAGAAAATGGAAAGGAGACAATTGAATACTTAAATGTGGGTCGTTCTCTGCAAATTAATCTCAATACCATGATATAAGGGCCGGTCAAATAAAGATCTCATTTTAAACCAAATTAGAAGGGAGAAATGGCTACCATAAATCATTGTCCTTGAAAATTGGGGTAAATGGAAATTAGTATCTTCTAATTTTTATAGATCTCCCTTGAAATAATTTTGTTATAAAATAATTTTGGGGCTACTATTAATAATGCACTATAATACAAAAAACATTTCCATTCAAAATTTGAAACCCTTAATTTTTTTCCAAAGGTTAAATCTCACTACTAAAATATTCCAGTAAGATTATTTTTTGTTGAAATATACATGAAAAAAAATATTACTATAGATAATCACAATACAAAGTGTAATAAAGTTATAGTTTAGTTAATTTCTATGCCTTTTTAATTTATATTGTTGCCCTAGTAATGTTAATTTAATGTTGATATTTTATTTTAACTTAAATTGAAAATAAATTCCAAAATAGAGATGCCTATAATTATGCTAATTGGAAGAATAGATCTTCCATAGCTATAATTTAATTATTAAGTTGATGGCATATATTTAAACCTGATGGAATATGTCGGAACATTCATAGTAATATTGACATATTTCAACCCTGAAATTTTCCACTAAGATTTTTTGTTGTTGTTGAAATATGCATGCCAGTTTGTTTCTTTATAAATAACAACAATATAATTTTTAATAAAGTTATAATTTTAGTATTTTCTTTTAATGTTAAGATCCTAGTTCTTAACTTATGGCAACACTTCTTGTTACTATAAATAACTCATGAAAATGTTCCAATTCACATCATCCATTAGTGATATTGGATCATACATATAATATATTAACATATTACAACATTTACCATTAAAAATTTTGTCATATCCCATGTCTTGGTCCATTCTTCGGGAAAATAGTGTCATCCTCATAGTTCTCCAAGACATTTATAACCATGTCATTTAGATGTCCATGACAGTATTTATTCAAATTACATGTCAATGGAATAAGTGATTATACTCTCCAAACAAATTGGTATTTTATTTATACCTTATTCATTTTGGGTGATATTCCTCTATACTCTAATAATTTACCATACACTCCATATAGACTGGCATTTACTTCTCAATTGAATAATATTTTTTTTTTAATATTTCAAAAAATATATTTATCTTACTAATTATATTTAGTTATTTTTTAACCTTATCTTATTTAAAATTTAATTATAAACCAAAAAATATAATTTTAAAATATTAAATTTATGTAGTATGAATTAAATTTTATTTTTAGCGCTAAATTTGTGAAACAACACAAAACAATTTTAATATCATATCTAATATTTTAGGTATTTTTATTTTTTTGAAACAATAACTTTTATTTATGGAGGGGCAAAGCTTATTAAAACACATGAGTTTATTTATATAGAAGTTGACTTTGTCTAGTGGGGAGAGATTTTCTATAGAATGGCCAAGCTACTTTATGAAGGATGTAATTCTTGTGCAAAACTAACTTCAATATTAACCCTATTAGCCACAATTATAGCCAAAACATGCAAAATTTCTTATTTACTCATAATTTTCAAATGGAGTGATTTCCATGTATTTTTACTCTCCAAATTAATAAAGAACTTGGCTAAGTTATCGTTGTTCATACTTTTAATAAGGGTTTCATATTTTGAACCATGCAAACGTTTGAGTAAATGTATCTTCCATCAATGTTCTCTTCTTTGAATAAAAGGTGTTTAAAGAAACATTTTCATGAAAAGTGTTTCTGAAAATGTATGAAAGAAAATTTTGAGAATTACTACAAGATTCACTTGCGTGTTTTAGTTGGTGACATTAAGGATCATGATTGTGTAATCTCACATAATTAATCTTTCCAATCACCTGGAAAGAATGAAAATTATGTATTTTTGGATTCAAATTAATATTATAGTAGAAACGACACATAAGGATGGATCATAGATGCTTTGGATTGTTATTGTGTATGTGAGAGTGAGAGGGGAGCTCACCCATATATGCCTCTACAATTCATGTGATGTAATGAAGATCATAACGCATGGCCCACTAGAAGCTTGCTCTAATGATTTTAAGACCCATGATTTTAAGACCTTACGACATTTTCTATACATGAATGTACCCTAAGGACAAATTGAATCCATTTATATTTATCTTCTAATTTTTATTTGAATCTAATTATGGTCAAGAGAAACATCCATGAAGAGGAGCAAGGCAAAAGAAGAAGCAAAAGACAATCAAAATTATCTCTAAACATAAAGCAATACAAAGTAATGTGTGCATGTTATTTTTAGAAGAAAACTCTATACTAAAAAAATTTAAACACCCAAATCCAATAACCGAAATAATATAAACTATGTCACTTCCCATATGACTTAGAAAAAGAAGTAAATAGACGAGTAATTAACTATCAAATATGTTTTCAAATCTTTAAAACCTTTAGCATTAAATAGCTTTATAATATCTAAAATGTATCTTAATTATCAATATTAAAAGTATTGATTTTTATTAGAAATTTACATATTAGCACAATTATATAAATTAAATGGTTAGAAAATGTTAATAGACAACAAACACCAAAAGATTTGCTTCATAATACATCTCACTTTGCTAAAATTAAAAAAAAAAATGGAATTACTATATCATTATTATTATTACAAGTTTAACATATATTCATTTGAGAAAGCATGGAATAATTTTTTATCCATGAATATTTATATCCATTTTATTACTGAGTTTCTTAGTCTATAAATAGGGTATGTTATAATACCATGGGAAAGATCCATGGCTTCTGTATTTGAAGCCGAAAAAAACATAACTCATTTGATATGAAACTTTCTCATAAGATATTTTGTTAATTAATCAATTTCACTAAATCAATAAAAAAATACAACCAGCTTCCACATAAATCTGAGTCTTTGATTTCTGTATACTACTAAAAAAATTTATAGAATATTTAATGGTCCTACCATAAATCTAATAATAATTAATAATTAGATTAAAATTTTGGAATCTCTAGTCTATTTTAAAAGAAACATGGTGATATAATTAAGTTTGACTTGATCTTAATTTTGAGTTACCAATCACATTTGAAAATGACTAAACATATAATTTGATATTAAAAACATGGGATTTTCAAATTAAAAAATGCATATCAAACTTAAGAGTAAATTTGTTATTAGTGAAACCTAAACGAACACATGCTACATATATTATTGAATATTGAAACCTAAATAAAACATGCTATATATATTATTGAATACATAAAAATGGAAGAAATAGAGAAATGTAACTAGCTCTCTTGAATCACTTGTAATAAGTTTAACACATTAATTGTTAATAATAGAAAACACTTCATGAGAAAGAACTTATCCTAAACTAGATTATATAAAATTACGGAACAAAAAAGATAAAATATAAATGCAAATGATAAACTTGTGATTTTCAATTAAATAAAAAATTAGTGAAGCTAAATGAAGATGGTCAATTATATTGAATGAATGCTTTAAGACAGAAATAGAGAAATATAAGATGCTATCTACTATCATTGCATTTCTCCGGTTAACGTTGTAATATTATTTGAATTGCTGACGGTCAAAACAAGAGGAGCAGAAAAAGACTACGCCAAGATTACATAAAATACTATTTACAGAGTATTAAAAATTCCATTTAAATTCAAATTCAAGCGTGAACATTCCAATTTTGCACCGACCTCGATAGATGTGGATGTGAAGAGAATTCTTTGAAAAAGCATCTCAATCGTTTTCACTAGAATTGAATTTCAAGAAAACCAACTACTTTGCACTAGAATTGAATTTGAAGAAACGCATCTGAGGCTTTTTTGTGGTCCACTTCTTTAACGGATCACAGCTTTTTTGGGATAGACGAGGGATGGAATTTTTATGTCGGTTTAGTAGATGATGTTGTTGTGTGGGTTTAGTAGCGAATAGTGCGAAGTTCTATCATCTGTATTTGCAGCAAATCTTTTATGTGTTTGCAACACTTTTTTTTGTAAAGTTTGTGTGGCCGTTGTTACTTGCAGAGAAGAAGAGCCAAGGATTTTGGTGTCCTCATGCTCTCTTGACTGTTCGCTTCTGGGAAGTGCTATTTTGGTGTCTGGTTTTTGTGTCTTGGTTCTCAATCAAACGCTCTGTGTCTTTGTCCCAAATCAAAGACTCTGTGCTTAAAATTTAATGGTCAAAATTTGTAGGTTGACCGAAGAGAACAACAATGGATCTGGATCTCTCATTCGTTCCAGGGGATTCTATGTTGGTTGAAGATCCCGGCTACATCCAGATCAACGCTATATCTTGATTTTGTTATTCATTTCGATATACCATCTATCTCTTTGTAAATCTGACTATTCCACAAGATCCTCTCCTGTATCCAAATGATTGAGATCAATGCTATTTCTTGATTATGTTATTCTTTGTATATCTCGAAGTAAATTCATTCATTTCGGCCTTGTGTTTGTCCTTTCTTATGATTTCATGCACAGGAACCACCCAGGGGAGAATTGTTATCTTACAATGCGCTCTTGTTGCTGCTGTTACGCAAACACTTGTTGGGCTATTCTCTTCCGCTGCTCCAAATTCGTTTAAGGTACTCTATTTATTTCTTGTGTTTATTTAAATTTTAGATAATTTATTGTTAATGTAATTTTGTTCTTTCTATCTCGTTTTCTTTAATTATTTTAATCTCTTCAAACCAGACTCCTGTCCTTCTTGATTTTGATAATTATTTTATGATATTTCGATTTAGATTTCGTTTCTGTGTAGCGTTTCAATTTTCTGTTGGTTGCAACAAAAATCACTTGTAGGAACATAATTGACCACATTAAAAGTATCTTCAGCCAAGTCATTGTGCATGGTTCATGTCCTTGGTTCAACCCACCTTCTCTCGTTGAGGATGAGGTTACGAGTACACGTTTATTAACTTTTTGCATCTGTTACTTTCGAAGTTTTCGGTCGTCAAAAGGCAGAGTAATTTTATAACACCTTTGTTAGATATGATATTGCTGATCATAATCGCAAACTTCTCTAGATCACAATTTGCTTGAAAATTTTCACTCGTTTCTGTGAAGTTAATCAATTTAAACGGAAGCCAAAGCCCTCAAAGGATTAGTCACGGCTCCAGTGATGCCCTCCCTCCGCTTTCCAATATCTTCCTTCCACATTTCTCAACATTGTATTTGCACTTCTTTCTAATTACACATAGGTCAAGTGTCAAAAGTATAAATATACAAATATAAGGTTACGTTTTGGAAGATGGGTCGGACGAACCATTTAACCGTTGCCAAAAGCACGTATTGTTATGTTTTTCAAGTAAATTTAGTGTGACTATTATCCACTCATTTTATGAAGTTTTCAAATATTTTAGCGAAAAGGATTTCAGCTAGTGGTAGTTTACTTAAGTTCCGTTGTACTTACGACTATGACGAGTGGAGGTTTTCGAAAATTACCTTGTGTTTCGTGTTTGTATGTTAGTCATATTGGGCATTCTTGAATTTGTGTATCTGTAAATTGTCTTTATTTTATTTTATCTTTTAAAGATTTTATAGAGTTAACCTATTGATTTTAACATTGAGTTTTTTTTATTTACTTCCCTATGGTTTCATATTATTTATATCAATTTTATAAAATTTTATTAATTAAATTGTGTTTTTATAATTAATTATTTATATTGTAATTTTTTATGCATATTATTTGTTATACTATCATGTATATATTGATAAAGAGAATGAAATGATAACCAATTTTATTTTATTTTCAAGTTTTTTAAGAAGGTGGAGGAGGCGAAGGTAGAGGTGGAGGTGTTGGAGGAGGTGGACTTAAAGGAGGAGTCAGAGGGTTAGGTGGTGGAGGTGGAGGTGTAGGGGGTGGAGGTGGAGGTGATGGTAGGGGGTGGAGGTGGAGGTGGCGGTGGAGGAGGAAGAGGAGAAGGTTGTCGAGGAGGAGGTGTACGTGTATCATGGTTAAAAGGAGGAGGAGGAAGAGGATGTGGAGGTGGAGGAGGTGGTACTGGAGGAAGAGGAGGAGGAGGAAGAGGAGGTGGAGGAGGAGGAGGGGTCGGAGGCGAAGGTGTTAGAGGTGATGGAGGTCGAGGTCGAGGAAGAGGAGGTGGGCGAGGTGGGAGAGGAGGAGGAGGAGGAGTAGTAGGTGGACGTGGAGGAGGTGGATGTGGTGGAGTTGGAGAAGGTGGAGATGGAGGTGGAGCAGGTGGTCGAGGAGGAGGAGGAGGAGGAGGAGGAAGTGGTGATGGTGGAAAAGGAGGAGGAGGAGGCGAAGGTGGTAGTGGAGATGGAGTTGTAGGCGGTGGAAGTGGAGGTGCCTGTGGAGGACGAGGAGGAGGCGAAGGTGGCGGTGGAGATGGAGTTGTAGGTGGTGGAAGTGGAGGTGCCGGTGGAGGAGGAGGAGGAGGAGGTAGTTGAGGAGGAGGCGGAGATGGAATTGGAGGTGGTTGTGGAGGAAGTAGTTGTGGAGGTGGGGGAGCGGTGGTAGAGGAGGAGGACCAAGATGAGGTGAAGGTAGAGGTGGAGGTGGTGGAGGAGGTAGAGGTGGAGGAGGACGCAAAGGAG